>CABHPQ010150926.1:0-19241 GCA_902168405.1 Peromyscus aztecus | reverse complement strand
ACACACACACACACACACACACACACACACACACACACGTATACATGCCAAAACGAAAAAGGAAGGAAGGCGGGTAAAGGAAAGCCTTCCTTTGGAGGTAAGGTGCAACCCTATTTGGGTTTCATTTCAGCCCCTAGGATTAAACATATTTTTTCACACACTCCCATTCTCTTTCAAGGTTTTGGGGGGTTTTGTTTGGTTGTTTTTTGTTTGTTTTGTTTTTTTGTTTTTGTCTTGTTTGTTGGATACATTTTCATTTTTGAAAAGAGTCTAGTATACCCCAGGCTGACCTGAAAGTCACTAGTAATTTAGAATGGCTTTGAGCTCTTGCTTTTTGTTTGCTTTATTTTCTCACTGCCTAGCACTCGCTGGCCTAGAACTCACCAAGCAGACCAGGCTGGCCTCTGACTCACCAGGATCTACCTGCCTCAGCCTCCTACATGCTAAGACTAAAGGTGTGCACCACTACACCCAGCAAGGATGGCTTTGAACTCTGCGATTTCTTGATTCACTTCCCATGTGCTGTAATTACATGTGTGCGCTACCACACTCAACTGTTTCTGTTATTGTTTGTTTAATTTTTTTGAAAGCAAATATTGCCCGGTAGTCCAGTCTGCCTGGAATTAAAGGTTCTCTTTCAACTTCTCAAGTTCTGGACATTTGCCCTAGTACCCAGTGTTCGGCTGGCGTCTCCAGCTCCCCATTCCAAACCCCACCTCTCTCAGAAAGACTACCAAAAGTCCAGGCTCCTCCTCCGAAGCTGCTACCTGCTCAAGGCCGAGCGTAATTAAGTCCCCTCCAGGCCATGTGATTTCTCCTGTTCCCTTTCCCCCACCTCACCTCTAGGGGATGGAAAGTCACCTGAGAGTGCTTGGCCCAAGAAGCCTAGTCTTTCTAAATCGGCTTGATCTGGCTTACTGCTTCAGTGGAGACACCTGATATCAGGGTACAAAAACCTATCACCCAGCTACAGTGCTAGGTTGATTTTTTTTTTTTTCTGGAGCTGAGGACCAAACCCAGGGCCTTGCGCTTGCTAGGCAAGCGCTCTACCACTGAGCTCAATCCCCAACCCCGCTAGGTTGATTTTTTTTCATTTTGTTTTTACTTTTGTTTTTTGACACAAGGTCTCATGTAGCCCAGGCTGGCCTTGAACTTGTAATGTAACCAAAGCTGGTCTTGAATTTCTCTTTTTCTGCTTCCATCTCCCAGGGCTGGGATTAAAGGCACGCGTCATCACACCTGGCCAGGGATACCATTTTACATTTATGGGGAACATAATCATTCCACTTCTCAAAGGTTTTCCCATTTCAGTTTAGTCGCTAACATTGGTGTGGCTCAGCAGTTAAGAATGCCTGCTGCTCTTGCCAAAGACTTGGCTTTGGTTCCCAGAAAGCACCCATATGGAGACTCATAACTGTCCTTAACTCCACTTCCAGGGGACCTGCAGCCCTCTTCTGTCCTCTGAAGGCACCTGGTATGCACTTGGTGCACATACATGGCACACAGATAAAATATCCATATACATAAAAAATTTTTTAAAAACCTTTAAAATTAAAATGAGCAAGCAAGCAAACAAAATGAATACTGGAATATCAACAGCATGCTATATAGCACATTTCCAAAAACTTGAATACATTATTTCCTTTGATGCTTACAATGATACTGGAATAAATTATTGTCACTACTTTATCTTTTTTTTAAGATTTATTTTACTTTTAATTATATGGCTATATATTTGTGCGTGGATATGTGAGTGCAGGTGTTCTCAGAGGCCAGAAGAGGGTATTGGTTACAGATGGTTGGGAGCGGCCCTTTGAGGGTGCTAGGAATGAAACTCAGGTCCTCTGCAAGAGCAGTTTGCCCTCTTAACCCCTGAGCCATCTCTCCAGCCCCCTGTTACTGTTACTGTATGTCTGTGTGTGGGCACCCATGCTCTGGCACACGTGAGGAAGTCAGAGGACAGTTTCGTGGAGTCTGTTCGTCCACATTGTGTCGTGCCCAGGATTATGAACTCAGTTTCTTAGGCATGCACCGTTGGGCTGCCAGAGCCTTACCTGCTAAACCATTTCCCCAGCCCCACTGTCACTAGTTTACACTGAGACAGTGGAAGTGGGAGAGCTGGGAGGAGAACTGTCTGCCAGGTAGTGGTAGGGTCTTATTTTCCTTTCACTCCTGCTGCAGAAACTGAACAAAGTTCCAGGCGGGACTGTAAGATTCACAAAGCATTCCCGAAGCATGACGGTTTACTAAAAGCATTTCCTTGGAATACATCTGAGCTACACATTTTTCCCCCTTTCTCATCTTGCCGTGCTGGCTTCTAACTCAGACCCAGCACATGCCAAGGAGATACATGCCAAGGAAACGCTCCACCACTGTGCTAAATCTCCAGGTCCCCGACATACATTCGCTTACTATACACCTCAGAAGCCTCCACTAAGAGAGTAATCAAACGGACATGCACAAATGAGTAAGTGCTTCCTCTAGGGAGAAATGGCACCCCTGAAAGGTTTTGTTTTGTTTTGTTTAGCAGAGCCTGTCTATGTAGCCCAGGCTGGCCCAGGGACTCTCAAAGGTCTTGCTTCAGCCTCCTGAGTCCTGAGACCACAGGGATAGACCAGCGCACCCTTCTTCCTGAACAGTTTGCAAACAAGTTAATGTAAATGTGTTGGATGGATAGGAATATCGGGGCTGGAGAGATGGTTTAACCATTAGGAGCAGTGGCTGCTCTTCCAGAAGACCCCGGTTCAATTCCCAGCACCCACATGGCAGCTCACAACTGTCTGCAACTCCAGTTCCAAGGGATCCCTCATACAGGCATGCATGCAGGCAAAAGACCAATGGACATAAAACAAAAATAAGTTATAAAAGAAAGAGAAAGAATGAAGAGTAATATAAACTGATTGATGTTATTGGATCAACATTGTTTTAGACCAATGTTCTGCTCATTCCTAAGAGATCAAGCTCAGAATCCAAATGCAGCCGCCCACATCAAAGTTCCACATTCAACAAGGAACTAAGTTGTTATCTGGCCTTTGAGGAAATCAGGAGTGAGATCGAGAGGTAACAGCCTGGGTTTCACCAGGAGGCCGATCAAAGTCAGAATGATAATGAATGGTCCTGTGCCCTAATCTTCCATTAATGATTTACCAAGCTAGGCTTGGCAGCACACGCCTTTAGTCCAGGCACTCAGGAGCCACAGGCTTAGATTTCTGTGAGTTTGAGGCAAGCCTGGTCTACATAGCAAGTTCAGGCAGCCAGAGCTATTGAGACCTTGTCTCAAAAACCAAACTACCCAAATTATTTCTAAATAAGTTGTTGCTAACTGAGCAGTTATTTCCTTTTGTTTCTTTCCTGCTGGATAAGGAAAGGGATGTTGGAGCAAACTCATCTGCTTTTTGCTGGTTTTGTTTCAGTGTTGACTGTGAAACCATCCTTCTCCCCATGACTCATATCCAAACACTTCTTTCTGGCTGGTTGAGTGAACAAAACCTAATAGCTTTCCCCTTGACATGCCATAACTTAATTTACTCTCCTATTATTTTAAGAAACTCAAGGCTAAGGCTGGACCTGGGCTTGAAAACCTCCGGCATGGTGATCCTCTCTGGGCTGTGAGGTTCAAGGCCAGCCTGTGCAGCTTCCTGGAACAAAGGCACAAAAGAAAAGGTAAAAGAAGGTTAGGGCTGTAGCCCAGTGGAGAAGAACTAATGAACTCATTATCTAGGACCTGTGGGACTCTAGGTTCAATCCTCAGCACTGAGGGGTTGGGGGTGGGGGAAGAAGAGGGGAGGAGAGAGAAGAGATGAGAAAACCCTGGTGTTGATCTCACCAAGTTTCTAGACGTACCAATCCACAGGGTGATGTTTAATTCATTAATCAGTCACTTGTATTCAAATTCCAATGGCAGCCCTCTTAATGTCACTTACAACACAGGGGATGAGGTTTTTTTTTTTTTTTTTTTTTGAGATAGGGTTTCTCTGTGTAGCTTTGCACCTTTCCTGGAACTCACTTGGTAGCCCAGGCTGGCCTCGAACTCACAGAGATCTGCCTGGCTCTGCCTCCCCAGTGCTGGGATTAAAGACGTGTGCCACCACCGCCGCCCAGCCCAATAAGTTTGGTTTTTAAAGCCATGAAAATTCAGAGGATTAAAACTACGATGGAAGCACATTTTTGGTTGGTGATTTCAATTTATTTGAAATCCAAAAACAAAATCATATGGAAGCCACGCATGGTGGTGTGTGCCAGTCGTCCTGGGTGTTCAAGAGGTTGAGGCAGGAGAAAAACTTGAGGCCACAGGTTCTAGGTCAACAAGGACCACATAGGGACACGAAAGAGCTAGGAAGGGAGGGAGGGAGGGAGGGGTGGAGGGTGGGGTAGAGGGAGGGGTGGAGGGTGGGAGCATAATCAAGGACTAAAGAAATGTCTCAGTGACAGAGCACATGGCTGGGTCAGTCACTAACATCCCCCAAACAAACAAAAGTTAGGATGGCAAACTGTTGGCCTAGCATGATGACACTGGCCTATAATCCTAGCGTCACAAGCTCCCAGTCCTTAGCACAACTGACACCATGGTGACCTTTAAACCCAGGACCTAGGCCCCAACACCTGTCAAAATGGGAACAAAGACCTAATCCATCAAAGACCTAGTACATAGTTCCAGGATCCAGGAAGGTCCCTATATGTAGTAACTTGCTTTTTGTGGTTCTACTTCTTTCTTTTTTTTTTTTTTTAAGATTTATTTATTATGTATACAATGTGCCTACATACATGCCTGCATGCCAGAAGAGGGCACCAGATCAAATTATAGATGGTTGTGAGCCACCATGTGGTTGCTGGGAATTGAACTCAGGACCTGTGGAAGAACAACCAGTGCTTTTAACCTCTGAGCCATCTCTCCAGCCCGGTTCTGCTTCTTACTAACTATTCTTGCCAACTGAAGTGTGTCAACTAAGATTGTGTGTGTGTGTGTGTGTGTGTGTGTGTGTGTGTACAAAGTCCAGCCTGTACTGTAAGAGACACCCCCCCAACCTTAAAAAAGAGAGCAAAAAGGTGGGGGGAACATCTGGGGAGAAGAGCTAGAGAGATGGCTCAATGGTTGAGAACACCACTGCTCTTCCAGAGGACCTGAGTCCAGGTCCTGGCACAAATGAGGTTGTTCATACCTGTCAGTAACTCCAGTTCCAGGGAATCCAACACTTTCTTCTGGCTTCTACAGGCACCAGGCGTGAAGGTGGTAAAATATATATGTGCAGCCAAAACACCCACACACATAATAAAATAAAATAAAAAGCTTTGAGCGTGCAGGGGGCTGGGGGAGGGAGAGTACACATTAGCAGGTTGGCTCAGTGGTCAAGGTGCTCATGGACCTAATGCACCAGTTCAATTTCCAGATCCGACATTAGGTAGAAAGACAGAACCACGGCTCTAAAGCTAGGGTGAAAAGAGAGAGATGACTCCACAACATTGTCCTCTGGCCACATATTCACTATGGCTCCCTCAATAATAATCAAACAAAACAAAAAAATCAGGTATGGTGGTTTGTCCTCTTCATCCCAGCACTCAGTAGACTGGGCAGGAGGATCACTGTGAGTCCAAGGCCAGCCTGGGCTACAGAGTAAGACCTTGTCTCAAAAATACATAAATAAACAAATAAAATAGAAAAAGGTAAAAAGTAATTACTATATGATGTGTGATATTATTTGGCTAGATATAAGTATGTAGGGTTATATATTTTTAGTATATATCATGTACTCAAAACAATGAGTATATAAAATTAAATGGTATTTGTAAAAATAGTAACCGCACACTACAAAATCAATAAAACAATGAGAGGGAGTTTAAATATCTATGACATATCTATTAAAAGTATAGAATCTGGCCGGGCGGCGGCAGCAGCAGCAGCGGCGGTGGCGCACGCCTGTAATCCCAGCACTCCGGAGGCAGAGGCAGGCGGATCTCAGTGAGTTCAAGGCCAGCCTGGTCTACAGAGCGAGATCCAGGACAGGCACCAAAACTACACAGAGAAACCCTGTCTGGGAAAAAAAAAAAAAGTATAGAATTACAGAAAATACATAGGCGGCATCCAGAAGACTTTATTTAGCTCCCCAGGGAATTAATAGGGATCCGACTGAGAGGAGCAGTGTCTGCAGAACCTGATGCTGCCCTGTGGCTGCGGAGCAGAGGATATCCGTTGTGCGATGCGATGCCTGCAGGACAGGAAGGTGAAGTCAAGACCTCAGTGCAGATATCCTCTCTGAGATGGGAAATCCCTCTTCTTGAAGTCTGAAGCAGAGGAAGATTTCCCTGATAAACACTCTCTGAGACCCAGTGACCAAATCTCAGCTGAAGACCAACTCGAGGCACTGTTTAATGAACTTGAAGGTTGGGTATCCTGCGGGTGGCTCTCTCCAGAATTCAATGAAAGTGGCTTTACCCTGGTGTCCCTGTGTGGCTGTGTCATGCAGGGAGACAGACTTCCTCCTGTTCCTCTTCTCCCTCCATCTCCTCTCTCTCTCTCTCTCTGCCTTCTCTTCTGCAGCCTTAGAGGAGCAGAGTGGTACAAATATCCCCACTAGGGCTGAGCATTCACTGGTCACTTACCCTCAGCACTTTTCACCAGAGTCTCTGCAGTAACCACTGCATTCAGGTATGACTAATCTATGTCTATAAATGCAGAGAGCATGACTGATAAACACCCGGATTAGAAAATAAGCATTTAGTATAAGTATATGTGCACGCCCTGGGTTCAAATTGTATGCAATCACTTACCATGATTTTTTTTATATGTAGAGCTACAAACCAATTCCTGTAGTATGTCTGGTTACTAATACATAAAACCTGATCTGAGACCTGAGTTACATAGCTAATCTTGATCGTTTCTGCCAATCCTTACTAGCATAAAGCCACCGTGGCTACCAGAATGAATTAATGAAATCATCAATGTGATTTTTTTTTCATTTTGTAATTAATTTAATTTTACATATCAGCCATGGATTCATATCAGCCCCTGTCCTCCCTCCTCCCCCCCCCAGTCTTCCCCCCCAATCCATTCCCCATTCCCACCTCCTCCAAGGCAAGGTATGCCCTGGGGATTCAGCTCAGCCTGGTACATTCAGCTGAGGCAGGTCCAGTCCCCTCCTCCCTACACCAAGGCTGAGCAAAATGTCTCAGCATAGGCCCTAGGTTCCAAGAAGTCAGCTCATGCACTAAGGACAGGTCCCGGTCCCACTGCGGGTTTTTTGTTGTTTTTGTTTTTCGAGACAGGATTTCTCTGTGTAGCTTTGGAGCCTATCCTGGAACTCGCTCTGTAGATCAGGCTGGCCTCGAACTCACAGAGATCCACCTGCCTCTACCTCCCGAGTGCTGGGATTAAAGGCGTGTGCCACCACACCTGGCACCAATGTGTTTTATAAGAACTAGTTTTTTGGACTGAAGAGACAGCCCAGTAGTTAAGATCCAAGGCCTGCTCTTGCAGAGGATCTGGGTTTGGTTCCCAGCATAACACCTGGTGACTCACATGTGCCTGTGGCTTCAGCTCCAGGGTATCTGATGCTCTTTTCAGGCTTCTGTGAACATCTTCATTCACATGGTATACACACAAGTTAAAAAAAAAAAAAAGAGCTGGTTCTGTGGTCTGGGGAGTAGAGCTCAGTGGTAATAGTATGTCCCTAGCATGTGCAAGACCCTAACTTTCATACCCAGCACAACACAAAGAAAATAAAAAGATTGTCTCATTTCAAGTCTTAAAGTCAAACTCGGTGTGATTCTCAGTGTAATCTTGCCTTCCTGTCGTTCACAGTGATTGATTATCTAAGTAGCATGGTTCATCTGGAAAATTTAGGCACAATAGACCATTATTATACGGTCCAAGTCTATGGGAAGTGTTGGAGAGAGAGAGAAAAAAAATTCTCCTCTTGCGCTTGAGACCACAGTTGTGATCAAGAAATAAAATGAGCCAAGATGGAGGGACAGAAGAACAGTGTACACATTCTATTAATTTTTGCATGTCTTTTGGGACCTGTGAAGGGGAATGGACAGACCGCTAAATGACCAGGACAGAAAGCTGCCGAATCTTTTAGAGAAATTCTACATCGTGAAGAAGTGACAAGACAGAAGGATCTGAGCCAGGAAACGGTAACTTGTACAGAAGTCACTGGGTGCTGGGGGGTGGGGGGGTGTAGTGTGGCGGAGAAGAGTTATTGGAGGAGCTTTGTTTTCTCGGATCCATCCCAGCGTGGGTTTGCAGAGGCCTGTGATAAGAGATTTCTTCCTTCCTGGCAAAGAGGACATTATCTCAAGGGAGGCTTCACTGTCAGCTTCAGGAAGAAACGGGCAGGGCAAGTCTCCCCTCTTGCACCCGGTGCTTCTCAAAATAACACGCAGAGCTGATGTGTTTGGGGCCATGTCCTGGAACATTTCCGTAGTGTATGCTTGTTTTTTTAATGTCATCTGGGAGTTAAATGTGTATTGTTTACACACACACGTGTGTGTGTGTGTGTGTGTGTGTGTTTCTGTTGCTGGAGTTAGGACTGAAGGGCAGGTGTACCGAGCATGCTAAGCGTACAGTCTACTACAATACACTCTAAGGTTTAGTGTGTATATATGTGGTGTATAAGCACACATGTGTGCTCAAGTACATGCACCTGAGTGTATAGGAAGGCCAGAGGAGAACACTGGGGGTCCTGCTGTATCTTTCTCCACCTTTTTCCTTTGAGATAGGGTCTCTTGCTGAACCTGGATCTAGGCTGGAGACCAGCAAGACCCAGTCATCCTCCTGTCTCCACACTCTATGGCACTGGGGTTACAGGCAGCCACACCTGGTGTTTTAATGTGAGTGCTGGGATCTGAACTCAGGTCCCATCTGAGCCATCTCCCCAGAATGTTTTACATGTTAAGATGAGGGTCTTAGTGTAATGTGGAAGCATGGTGGTTCACACTTGTGACCCAGGACTTGGGATCAGGAGTTCAAGGCCATCCTCAGCTACATAGTGAGGCTGGAGCCTGGGCTACTTGACACAGGAGTACCTCAGAAAATGGGGGCCTGGGGGGTGTCTCTACCATTGAGCAACAAATATCACTAGCCCCTACAGCTCACATTTTTATCTAACTTTACTTCCTTTTTATTATTTATTTATTTGTTTGTTTGTTTTTGTTTTTTTCGAGACAAGGTTTCTCTGTGTAGTTTTGGTGGCTGTCCTGGGTCTCGCTCTGTAAACCAGGCTGGACTCGAACTCACAGAGATTCACCTGCCTCTGCCTCCCAAGTGCTGGGATTAAAGGAGTGTGCCACCACTGCCCGGCTTCTTTACTTCCTTTCAATCTTCTCTCTCCATCAAGAACCACTGATATGAATTTTGAGCATTAACAATCTAAAGCATGTCAAATGCTCATTAGAAAGGACAACAAGTCAGGTATGGTGACCCATGCTTTCTTAATCTCAGCACTCAGGAGGCTGAGGCAGGAAGATTGCAAATTCCAAACCTAGGCCCTCTGTAAGAGCAAAAAAAAAAAAAAAGAAGTTAAAAAGAAAAATGCTCCTAACTACTGAGGTGGCACACGGCTGTGATCCCAGCACTCCAGCAGTAGAAACAAGAACATTCAAAGTTTGAAGTCATCTTCAGCTACGTAGTGAGTTCAAAGGCCAGGAAAGAACACTGTGCTGACCCTGTGTGGCTCCTCTGAGCCTGGGCTCTGCTACCTCAGGAGTGCAGGATGTGGGGAGTCAGGGTCATTTGCTGCTGTGGCAATGATGGTGTTGGGGTACGTAAGAAAGGAGATTGGGCTAGCCCAACTTGGCCCCTCAAAACGGAGTTCCCACAAGGAAGGCATACTAGAAAAAAAAACATGCAGACCATGTTCATGGTCTTCTATGCTCAGAGGCCAACCTGTACTAATGAGGTAGTCTCAAAATGAAACCAGACATTACTGGTGAAGAAAGAAACAGAAGGGCACAGCAACTAACTAGGTACAAGACCCTTCCAACACCTTCCCTAGGACTCCATTCACTGTTCCCGTCTGCCCAACTAGTTGTAGTAAATAGGAGGTAAGAAAAAAAAAATCCCTGGGGGTGGATGATTTCAGCAGTACAGCTGCCTCTCAGGCACCAGGGGTTTTGAAGGTGACCCGCTAGGCCAGGCATGGTGAGGATTGCGGTGAGTTTGAGGGTAGCCTGAGACAGAGTGAGACTCTGGTCTAAAATAAAATAAAATCAGAAGGAGATATTAATCCAACTTTATACTTACCAAAAGATTTACCCTCTGTAATTATATATGTATATATATATAAACTATATAGGAATAATATATATATTTATATTTATATATATATATATATGCAATGCAAGTAAAGGTCTAACCTCAAACACTATCAGAGGCACTGGCCTCACCTCTGCAACTAGAAGCTAAAGGACTAACTTGCTTTAGCTGTCTCTTGGTAAGTACAGTATCGTGCTTTGAGCAATTTAGGGCAAATGAGCAAAGAAAGAAATCCAGGACTTAGAGGAGGATTAGCTTGATGGAAATCGTGTTTCAAATCCTCCTTTGATGCCCTTTAATTCTTGGAAGTGTGAGCCACTTATTCAGTGTGTGGCACCCCGGCTCTTACCTCCTCTTGCTGAGTGTTGATTTCCTCGCTTTGCAAATGGCAGCCATTCCTCACCCTCCCCAGCTCACACAGCAGCAGCATCGGGTTGAGTCTCCCAGCCCCCTCCACCTGGCTTTCACTGGTTTCCTCACAGTCTGGCCCCTGCGGGCAGATGTGCTAATCAGCCATCCATCACAATACTGAAACTCCTGGATAATTACGAACAGAGAAAGATTGTCTCAGTTCATAATTTGGGAGGTTCCAGCCCAGGAATGGGGTGACACATTGCTTTGGGCCTCTGGTAGGCATGCCAGACGGTTGTGGTAGAAAACCCACAGCAGGACAAAATGCTTACCTTTGCGGCTAGGAAGCAACAGGAGAAAAAGAATGGGGACAGGGTCTCACAATCCTCCCTGAAAGTTTTGTTTTTAATGTCACGAATTTATTTTGTGTGGTGGTCAGGGAGGGAACACAAATGTGGAGGTCAGAGAACAACTTTCCAAAGTTAGTGCTCACCCTCTACCTTGTTTAGACAAGCGCTTTCGTGTCTGCCGCAGGCTGCCCTCCCATCAGCTGGCCACCAAGCCTCGGGCCAGTTTCTGTCTCTGTCTCCCATCTCACCCTGGGAACGCTGGGATCACTGATACATTTGACTTTTTACCTGGGTCCTGGGGCTCAAACCCAGTTTGTCAGGCTTGTGTGGTTACTACTTTTACTGGCTGAATCACTTCTCTAGACCCCCTGAGTTGCCCCTAAAGGCATGCTCCCAGTGACCTAAAATCCTCCCACAGGACTAATGGTTCCACCATCTGCCAGTAGCACCATCCTGAGGACCAAACCTTTAAGACACCGGCATTTGGAAGATATTCAAGACTGATGACATAGCTTGGCGGGGGCGGGGCCACCCTCTTTCTTCTCCATTTTCAATCAGCTAAGGATCTGCGCTAGAGCCCTCACGGTCTGTCCTTTTGCATCTGATCAACTTCTACGAAGCTTAGATTCCACCTGCCAAGTCACTAATTGAGCTAATGGAAACACAAGTGAGAAATTAGTGTACAGCGGCCTTTGATCCGCCACTTCAGGTTCTGGGAGGAAAGAGGGATGTATGGGAGTCGTTCTGTGATGACATGCATAAATGCATCTCTTTGGGCAACTGAAAGACTGAGTCGATGTGAAGCAAAGTCGGTTTACGATACTGGATGTGTGGAACAGTCCTGTAAGTGTAGCACTCGGAAAGCTGAGTCAGATTGCCATGAGTTCAAGATCAGCTTGGGCTTTGTAGTGAATTTCAAGTCAGCCTGGCTGTAGAGCTAAGGCCTGTCCAAAAAAGAAAGAAAAGAAAGAAAAAGAAAGGCAAATGTGATTTCTCTTATATATGCTAGATTTCAAATTTATATATATGAAGAATATATATGTAGGAGCCCAGCATGGTAGCACACCCCATTAATCTTAGCACTCGGGAGGCAGACACAGGGGCATCTCTAGTACCTCGAAGAGTTGGAGGCCAATCTAGTCTACACAGTGAATTCCAGAACAGCCAGCACTACATAATAGAGAGGTCTGTCAAGAAAGAAAGAAAGAAAGAAAGAAAGAAAGAAAGAAAGAAAGAAAGAAAGAAAGAAAGAAAGAAAGAAAGAAAGAAAGAAAGAAAGAAAGAAAGAGAAAGAGAAAGAAGGAAGGAAAGAAAGAAAGAGAAAGAAAGATAAAGAAGGAAGGAAAGAAAGGAAGGAAGGAAAAGAAAAGGTCACAGAGAACCTCATTTGCATGATGTATGCTAACCAAAAAAATTCAATTAAAAAAAAAAAGAAGAAGAAGAACTGGTTTTCTGATAGGAATCTTGAGAAAGAACTGTCCCTTGCAGTGAGGTTGTGGGAGGCGCCAGGATTCCATTACTAGTTTCCAGTGGTAACTAGGTTAGAACAAGACAGTCAGTAGCAGGAAACATCAGAGCTCTGCTCCAGAGCCGTTGAGGTTTCCTGTAAGCCGGCCTACCTATGGTGTGGGCGAACTCCTCATAGAGGATCCAAGGCTCTCAGTGTCATCCAGACCATCTTGTCCTGCTTTCTATAGCAAGGTCTGATACACACCAATCCACGAACACGTTGACTTCTCTCACTCACTTCTGGCCTTTTCCTTTGCAGTTCTTACTATTTCTAGGTTCCTTTTTCAGGTGTACTTCTGCCTTTCATGTTTGTGTTTGAGACAGAGTCTCCCTGTGTAGCCTAGGCTGTGATTTTTCTATTGTGTGATTCTCCTGGTTCAGCCTGGAACTTTTTTGTTTGTTTGTTTTTTGAGACAGGGTTTCTCTGTGTAGCTTGCGCCTTTCCTGGAACTCACTTGGTAGCCCAGGCTGGCCTTGAACTCACAGAGATCCGCCTGCCTCTGCCTCCCGAGTGCTGGGATTAAAGGCGTGCACCATCACCGCCCAGGGAGCCTGGAACTTTTTATGTAGATCATGCCAGCCTCAAACTCACAGAGCTCTGCCCCCCCCCACTTCCTCCCGAGTGATGGGATTAAACATACCTGTATGCACAGCCGACTGTTTCTCTGCTTTTGAGACAGACTCTTATATAAACCAGGCATCTTGAACTTACTATGTAGCCAAAGATGACCGCGATCATATCTGCTGAAAATAATAATACTTTTGGGGGCTGGAGAACTGGCTCAGCAGTTGAGAGGACCTGGATTCAATTTACACCACCCATGTGGTGGCTCACCTCAGTCTGTAACTCCAGTTCCAGGGGATCCATGGACACCAAGCATGCTCAAGGTGAACCCACAGAAAGACAGGCAAAACACTCATACACACAAAATAAGTGAGTCTAAAATAAAAACAAAATCATACTTCTTACCACCATGTAGCTACTTACCAGCGACAGCTAGTTTTCATTTTAAGAATTTGATAGAACCAAGTACAGTGGAACAGGAGGCTGAGGTGGAAGGATTATGTCCTAATTACTTCACCAGCCTGCGACGACGTCCCAGCCTAAAAAAGCGGGTGTGCCCTCTCTTTCCACACTCTCTCCTTTCGTATTCTCCCCCCGACGTGTGGTCTTTCTCTCTCTCCCTCTCTCCCAATAAAGCTCTAGAAAGGTAACCATGGCTCGTGATTCTTCCGCCACCACAACATCCCTCAGCATGGCCAGCCACGAGCGCCGCTGCTTAACCAACAGAAGGTCCACTTGAAGCCAGGAGTTTGAGACCAGCCACTGTATTAGTACTTTGATCACTGCTGTAACCAAATGCCTGACGAGAGGCAATCTAAGGACAGTTCAAGAGGTACAAATCCACTATGATGGCAGAAGTAATGATGGTTGGCTCTTAAGGCCAGAGGTCACATTATCTCTGAAGTTAGGAAACCTAGAACTCACTGTTGCTAAAGATGACCATGAAATCCCGATCTTCCTGCTTTCATCTCCAAAATACCAGGATTGACGGACTGCTCACGGAGTCTGTGGGCAGGATCTGAGCTGGAAGGGGTAAAAGGCCAGCTCGCGTGGAAGCTTCTCTGCATGGATAAGGGCCACGGATAGCCCACCCACATTTATTGTAGGGTCCTGGAAAGCCGAGTTATAGTCTCAAGTTGTTCTTATATTCCCACGCTGTTCTTCCATCTCAGCATCCAAACCCAAGAGGGAGCAAAGAGGAACTGCCTCCCTGTATCTCGGGTCTTAAAAGTCACCCAAAGGCCATGCCCCAGGGGCATGCACTTCAAGGTCATAGGCAGGTAGAGCAGTTACCTGCTGTATCTCTAGGGGCGGTGCTTCAAGGTCATAGAGCAGTTCAGCACTATACTCAGGCACACCTAGAACTCACGGAAGCTAAAGATGACCTTGAAATCTTGATCCTTCTGCTTTCGTTTCCAAAATACCTGGATTATAGGCAAGCACTGTCACATCACATTTATGTGGTGTTAGGGATGGAACCCAGGGCTTTGTTAGGTAAGCCCTCTACCAACTGAGCTATATTCCCAGACCTGATATAACTTGCTAGGTTAACCAGGCCTTCCTCTGCCTCCCAAGTGCTGGAATTAAAAGTATGTGCCGCCATGCTTGACATAGCATAACCAGTTTTATTTTGTTGAATTTCATTTTTTTTATTATGAAGAAATTTTCTATTCATTTTACATACCAACCACAGGTCCCTCCCTCCCCCTGCCTCCCACATTTAATTTATTAATAGTAGAATTAAATATTAGTAGTTTTTTAAACTACTTAGTGATTAGTAATAGCATTTTTATGTTAATGCTTTTGTTGGGGGGGTATCTGTTTTAGCTGGGTGTAGTGGCACATGATTTTAATCCCAGCACTCAGGAGGCAGAGGCAGGTGGATCTCCATGAGTTTGAGGCCAGCCTGGTCTACATAGTGAGTTTTCAGGGCTACATAGCAAGACCCTATCTCAAACAAAACAAAAACAAAGAAAAGAAAAGAAAGCTACTTCACTTATTTTTTTAAAAAGATTTTTATTAGTTTTATTTCATGTATGTGCACGTTTTGTTGGAATGCATATGCACACCACATGTGTCCCTGGTGCCCACAGAGGTCAGAAGAGGATGTTAGACCCCCTGGAACTGGAGTTACAGATAATCTAACCACCCGTGGGCTGCTGGATAGTGAATCTGGGTCCTCTGCAAGAGCAACAAGTATTTGTAACAGTCATTTTTCCAGCCTCCAAAAACTATTAAAAGTTAATAAGACAGCTGGGTGTGGCAACACACACTGCAATCCTAATAGTCCTGAGGCAGAGGCAGAGGCAGGAGGATCAGGAGTACATAACCAACGAGCTACATGGTGAGCTAAAAGACAGCTTGGGCTATCGTACACCTTGTCTCAACCTCCTTTCCTCTCCCCCACAGTTAATGAAGTATATTCTGAAGGTTTATTTTAAAAAGCTCTTCTAAAGTGTTTTTTAAGTATGATTCCAAGAATCAGGACGGTTGTGCCCGAAGCATTAGACTTAAGTTTAAAATGAAGGGAGCAGGCACTGTGCAATTACCTGGGATCCCTGATAATTATCTTCCTGACAGGCAGTTCTTTGTTCTGAACTGAGTGCCTCTTGCTTTGGCAATATGGTTACAGATTTTGGAATCCTGACCTTCATAGGACTTTCACAACTCTGGTCCATCAATGCTTTGTGTGGTACTCTGCTGGTTATCAACCATCACTGAAAGTTTTCCTCTTTCACAGATTAGGAGGCCTTATCAACAAAATAACTCCGGTTAGATAAGCAGAGTTTTACTTACCATGATAGCTGTCTCAACCAGTTTTGGCCACACTAACAAAATGGCCTGAGTAACTTTTCTTTTCTTTCTTTTTGAAATAATTTATTTTTATTTTATGTGCACTGGTGTTTTGCCTATGTGTATGTCTGTGTGAGGGTGTCAGATGCCCTGGAACTAGAGTCACAGACAACTGAGTGCTGGGAATTGAACCCAGGTCCTCTAGGAGAGCAGTCAGGACTCTGGCATGGCCGGAGCGTCTCTCCGGCCCTCCCTAACTGAGTGGCTTAAACATAGACTTACACATTTCTCACCGTTCTTCAGTCTTGGAATTCAAGATCAGGAGGTCATGGCCAAGTTCGAAGATGACCCTGGCCTGGGTTGTGTGCAGTTGCCTTCTTGCTGAGCCCTCCAATTGAGGGAAGAGACAAGGAAGAAGACTTCCTCTTTCTCCTTTCTTCCTTCCTGTCCCCTCCTTCTCTAAACAAAACAACATTGTTTCTATACCACACAGTGTAGACTCCCCACCCCCAATGCAGACTCCCTATTCTTTCCTAAGGACGATACAATGTAAAGGTATTATAAATAATTGGGAGATAATGTAAAAGCATATTATATGTATATGTTATATGCAAATATTAAATCATTTGACATAAGAGATTTGAACATGCTCAGAGTTCAGTCTCCAAAGGGGACCTGGAGTCCATCCCTGTGAGATACTAAAAGATGACTGAGTTATCAGACCAAGCCTGGTGGGACAGGCTTGTAATCCTAGCTACTCAAGAAGCCGAGGTATGAAGACACAGAGGCATCTTAAGAATGAATTTAGCCTATCATGGCAAGTTCAAGGTCTGCCCGGGGAGACAGAGTGAGTTCCAGAACAGCTGGAACAACTTAGTAAGACCATTTCAAAATAAAAATTAGAAAACAGATCTGGAGATGTCGGTTGGTGGTAGGGCACTTGCCTGGCATGCACAAGGCCTTAGGTTCAAGCTTGCTTCACCCAATAGGTGCACAAAAAAAAAAGCTGTCAGGTCCTGATGTATTCCTGTCACCCGAACAGTTTAACTTACAGAGGCCTGGGTGGTGGCGGTAGGGGCAGCTCGGCGGTCGAGCATTTGCCTAGCATACACAAGACCGTGGGTTCAATCCTCTGCACCCCAAAATAAAATAAGACCAATGAACTTTACTGATGGATTTTACTTCACAAATGTTTGCTGACAATTCAATTAAACACATCTGAGTAACTGTGGGCCACGCGGGGTGAGCACTGGTGAAGTTACAAAGATTAAGGGTGATCGTATAGTAGAGGAGGTGTAATCTGCCAGGGTCTGAGATCAGGAATTCTAATAGCTTTGTTTGCGGTCTAAGACAGGAGCCGTAGTCTTCTCGGCCCACTAAAAAGAGCACCGAGTACTTTTCCTTTACCGTCAAAGCCTTCAGAGCGTGTGTGTGTGTGTGTGTGTGTGTGTGTGTACCAAGGAGAAGGGAACAGACTGACCTATATGCCCACAGTGTTTTGTAATTACCCGATGCCTTGGTTCATGGGAGGTTAGCAGTAATTGTCTGTTTCAAGAGCCCTCTCCTTGATGGAACTGATAACGCAGGACCTGTGATCCAAGTCACAGTGATAATGATAATGATGATCCCCACTTCCTTGATAAACAGGAAAATCCAGATGCTCACCTTGAAGCTTGCAATAAACCAGAGGAATGGTTACATACCGCTCCGGAGCACTGAAGCTCTTCTGGAAATGCATCTTTCTTCTATGGAGCTGCACTCATGCTTTTGAACCCAAGCAACATTTGCTGTAAACCATGGAAATGTCTCAGTAAAAATCCCCCTTTTTTTATTTTTTATTTTTCTTCTTCCTTCTTAGTTTGATATTGGGGATCAAACACAGGAACTTATATATTCTGGGCAAAAGTTCTCTACCACTGAGCTGCGGACATCCCAGCCCCAAATCTTCATGTTCTCTTACAGTTTTGTCTTTTCTTTCTTTCTTTCTTTCTTTTTCTTTTCTCTTATAGTTTTGTTATTATTGTTGTTTGGTTGGTTAGTGTGGTTTGGCTCTTTTGAGACGGGGTCTGTCTATGTAGGCCTGGCTGGTGTCCTGGAACTCACCTATGTAGACCAGTCTGGCCTTGAACTCACAGAGAGCCTCTTGCCTCTGCCTTCTTGAGTGCTGGGATTAAAGGCACGGATCACCATGCCTGGTCTCTTGTAAGTTTTCTCTGTTGTTGTTATTATGAAAATGTTACCAGGTATGGAAAACCCCAGCACTCAAGAAATGGAGGTAGAGGCAGGGGGGGTCTCTGTGAGTTCCAAGACAGACAGGGCTGTAGTGGCATTCCTGCTGAGCTCCTGGCTTGGCTCCAGAGAGCAGCACCTAGCCCTAATCCTTCCTTTGTTTAACCACACCTTTTGTTTCTCTTACCTTCTGTTTCTCTTATCACCCTATGTGAATCTTATTTGCGAGTCAAGGATCAGAGAGTGCCCCAAGGATCCAAGGCCTGTGCAAAACTTGATCCAGGAAACCTGGAAAACCGAGGTACCTGTTAATGCAAGTAATTTGCACCTGGCATTTGGTCTCTGGGAGCTCCTTTTGGTTTGCTTTGAAGGTATGGAAATTAACTATCTAAATTGTAAGAAAGAGTAAATAAATATGCCCTAGGTGAAGGGAAGAGTGCTTCAGTCCTTCGAGGCTGAACCCCCCTGCAGCCATGATAGGCTAAATTCATTCTTAAGATGCCTCTGTGTCTTCATTCCACGGATCCGCATGAACCCACACACTCCTGTAGCGACCACACAGCTACACAGGGCAATTTACTGAGATCCTGTCTCAAAAACAACAGCAACAACAACAAAAAAAAAAACCCTTGAAGATGTCAAGTTACATAGACTCGTAGTGTTGATAACAAAAATCATTAGTAAGAGAGAAAGTTTTGTGTTATGGATCTTTGGACAAATTTAGGTAGAGATCACCGGAACTTATCAACAGGTAATTCCACTCACTGGTATTGAGTAGGTGGCACACTGCAAAGATACAGCCCTGGGGATCTCTGTGCCAGAGATTGTTTTTATATACATCTAGCACTCTTTCACAGTCAACCAAACTAAAATGTATTAGATTACTTAATTTGAGGGAACCAGAGATTATCCGGATAAAGTCATTTAAAAAATTTTTAAATTAAAAAAAAACCCTAGATGCATATTTTATTTGCATGAGTGTTTTGCTTGCATGTATGCATATGCACCATGTATGTGCCACGTGCCCTCAAAAGTGGGCATCAGATCCCCTGGACGTATGGGTAATTATGAGACACCCCATGTGAGTGCTGGGAACCTAACCTGGGTCCTCAGCAAGAACAGCAAATGTTCTTAACCTCTGAGTCATTTCTCCAGCCCCTTACAAGTCATTTTAAAAGAGCAAGCAATGTCATCG
>CABHPQ010150925.1:9357-22209 GCA_902168405.1 Peromyscus aztecus | reverse complement strand
TGTGACCTGGGCAGGACTGGGGGAGGGGGCAGAGCAGCCCAGGCAAGAGCAAGGGCGAGCCAGGTAGGTGGGAGGCCCAATCCTGGACCCCTGTCCTGAGGAGGAATGGCTCTTAAGGGGGGACTGGAGGGCAGTGGCCAGGAGGGACTTGTGTTCCACCCCATGGGTATATTTCCACCTCCTGAACTTGCACACTCACAGAACCAGGATTCTTGGGGCTCCTCCAGAGCACTGCAGGAGTGACCCTGCTTCCTGCAGGTGACAGTGTTGTCTCTGCCTGGACAGGAGCAAGGAAGGCCACACCCAGTCCCAGTCCAGGCCACCCTACAGAGATAGCCACATATTCCAGGAGACAGAGGTCTGGGGTATCCCCCAGGGACTCCACACACACCCACACAGACCCTAAGGATTCCTTACAAATGTACTTGGGTGTCCAGGCTCTGTGATTCTCTCTGGAAATTTAAAAGCCAATAGAGAGCTGGACTGCTCCAAGCAGGCCCCTCAAACCATACACCTCCCTGACTGGGGTCATCCGCCCCCCCCCCCCCCCCCGTCTTCTTCACACCCACATTGGTTGGAAGGCCCATGATGGCCCATGCTCAGCTGACGGCTAGGAGCCTTCCTGTGCCTCTGTGGTACCTGAGACTCAGTCTGTGTCACGGCTGCAGACCGTGGGGCTGGTGTTTCAGCCAGGGAACATTCTTCTAGAATTACTCTCTTGTTTTTCCTTTAGTTCTTTTGAAATAGGGGTCTTTTTCTGTAGCCCAGGCAGCTTCACACTCTGAACCCTCCTGCCTCAGCTTCCTGAATACTGGGACTATAGGCGTGGGCTCGCCAGCTGGCTGAATCCCTACCTGTTGTTTCTCGTCCTCTGATTCCTGTCTCGATCTTCCCATTGCCTGTCATCAGAGTCCCAAACTGTCATAGAAGCCATTAGATCCCAGAGGCCTTTATGGCTTGAAAACTCCAGGAGGTAAACAACACATGGGCAACTGAACCCTCAGCTTCCCCAGGAGTGAGCCCTTGGCATGCCTGGAAAGGAGGTTCTGGGGTCCTCAAAGTCAAGGCCAGGTCTTGTCTTTGCAAGCTCTGGGCAGCTCCAGGGATCCTCTGGCATCTGCTCTCATGTTTATGTCATTATAATTTGGTGTCACAAGCTGAAATAACCAACATGCGAAGGTTAGACCCCAAGCCTTGTCACCGTGGGAAGTTCTGGGTGTCACACTTCTGGCCACTTCCTAGTGCTCCTGTGAGTGGCAGCAGGCCTCAGCAGCAAGACCTAGCCACAGACCCTGCCTCAGTTTCCCCCCCCCCCCAATCCTCAGGCTCTGCCTTTTCCCAGATGGGCCTTCCCTTGCCCCGACCTAAGTGCTGCACCCAGGTTGTGCCTGCGAGCACCTCTTCCCTACCTGTGGCCTGGAGCAGATTCCAGGGTGTGTCCAGCCTCGCCGACAGCTGCCCCACAGTGACCACTTGGCCTGCATTCTCTGACTGCCCTCTCTGCCATCTGTCCCTCTGCCTCCAATAGCAGCGCCTCCTAGTTCAGTGGGTAGTGTTCCTCCTTGGCCCACTCTGGGGCTCCCCAAAGGCTGCATCATCTACTGTCTCTATTCTCAAGACCGCGTATTTGGAATCTAGACATTGTATTTCTAACCTCCCAGACCCCACAGTGGCCCCTGGAGAAGCTCAGCCCCTCCCCAAGCCCTCGGCCTCCTCCTCTCTCCAGCTCTGCTGGGCCTGGAACCCTGCTTGGGCCTTCCAACTTGCCTCCACTTTGAACAGTTCCCCTCTCTATAGTCCAAGACCAAAAAGCTCACCTCTTCCAGGGAGGCTTCCTGGTTGTGGCCCATGCTGACACCCACCCCTACCCCTTTACTTCCTATTTCCACTGGGCTCAGTGACCCAGGGTAGAGTCGCAGCTTTCACCGTGATGTGAGCACCTGGTGAGGTAGAAGCCTCTTCTGCTACCCAAGTGCACCCCTCAAAACACAGTAGTAAAGAAGGGGTGCAGGCAGCCCTAGAAGACTCAGCCCGGTTCAGAAATGACCACACTTGTCTTCCAGTGTCAGGATGTCCCATCTGTGTGGCATCTGGTCCCTCCTGTCTGAGAGCATCAGAAAATGGATGTGACTTTGCTGTTTCTTACCAGCCCCAGATGATCTTAACAGCCACACACAGCCCACGCAGCACACCCTAGCATCAGCTAAAAACTAGGCTGTGCTCTCAGCACCAAGCACACATCACCACACCCTCCTGGCAGTGACAGGCCTGCAGAGAGCCCAGCTCTCCCTCGGGGTCTGCTGGCTCCCAGCTCAGGAGCTGAGCCCCCTCCCACACTCACCCTCTGCACTGACCTGCCTGGCTGGCAATTTGAGCTCAGGGTTAGCACAGCCCAGCTCAGGAGTTCTATTCCTGGCTCATCCAACAAACTGCTCCCGAC
Organism: Peromyscus aztecus; assembly: GCA_902168405.1. Taxonomy (NCBI): domain Eukaryota; kingdom Metazoa; phylum Chordata; class Mammalia; order Rodentia; family Cricetidae; genus Peromyscus; species Peromyscus aztecus. The sequence continues at coordinate 19,769 of CABHPQ010150925.1, read as the reverse complement.
CTTGGGAAAGTCCCCCATGCCGCTCTGCCTCCTTCCAAGCATCCCCATTACTAAACCAAGGTAGCACCTTAAAACTAGGCTCTACTACAGGCTGCTGTGTAGTGCTGAGTGGTCTAGAGAGGAAGCTGGGTCCCTGGCCAGCTGTGCAGAGGCACAGGAAGACACATTTACGGAAGACCCGAAACCCTCAGAAGCCACAGACCAGAGGGTCACAGCTCCAGGGCCTGACCAGGGGAGACCGTAGCGGGCCTATGTGACAGGGGGACAGCTGTCACAAGACTGTTAGAGAAAGAAGGCACGCAGAGAGCTTTGCCTGCTCACAGTTGGGGTGACAGCCTCACCTGTCCCCCAGGTGTCAAGTCTGCACAAGTCAGAAGGGAGCAGATGGAGGGATGGGGAGGAGGAGGCGGGAGAGGGAAGAGGAAAGGGGGGAAGCGAGAGGGAGGAGGGAGCAGCAAGAGGGAGGAGGAACAGGAGGAGGGGCAGGAAGAGCAGGAGGAGGAGCAGGAAGAGCAGGAGGAGGGGAGGGTAGCTAGGGCCTACAAAGGCAGCTGAGACAAGGTGGCTCACGGCCAGAGCAGGGCAGGACACACACAAGTCCTACAGGTCACCTCCACGGCTGCTGTGTGCCTGGCACCCCCTGGCTCCACCAGCAAGCACCCACTGGCCAAGCCACCACATTAAAGCCGAGTCACTGTCCTACCTGTCTCCATCAGCGCGTCTGACATGGGAATGGGGGACAGGTCTGGGAGCCAACATCCTCAGACCACCCCACTCTTCACTGGACCCCCATCGGAACCACTCAAAGCCACCAGCTCCTTCTGTCATCAAGCTGCGGTGTGATCCTCTTTTAAACATTAATTTCAAGTGATTCCCCTCCCTCCCAACAGGATCTGAGGAAGCGTTAGGGACTCCTGTTTATTCTTTTTATGGTTTCTCCAAGAAGCTCCCAGTAACAGAGGGGAATTACATTCAGAGAGAATTGGGTCCCTGGAGTAAGTCAACGTTATTCATTTAACAACTTCTGTGGGTGCCGGAGATGTGAGCAGGCTGTACCCAAAGATGTCTCCTGCGGTTACTGGGAGATTTAATTCACAACAGCCAAGGAAAATAATTAAGAGGCGTGGGAGGGGTGGGCCCAGAGGCGGCATGGCTGCAGGGAAGGGGTGGTGTAGCCTTGATGGTGCTGGCACCTTTCACTACCCTGCCACCCAGGGACCACAGGTCCCAGGTGCCTCAGAGCCCATCGAAATGAACATACATGGCCCACTCAGCCAGGCCACCCAGCCACCGGAAGTAAGTAGCCCCAGCCCAGGGTGCCCCTCCATGTCCACTTAGGGACACTCTCCTGGCCTTAGTTGGGACTCCTGCAGTGGTGACTGGGCTGAGCTGTCCCCATGTGTGAAGAGCTGGTTCTGTCTTAAGCCTCCGTGAATCAAGCGGGGCTATTCCTGAAAGGTCAAAGCTGGCTTTTAACATGCATCTTGGGTGGCAGGCACCGTGGGAGCCGGGCAAGAGGGAGGTTTGCCTCAAAAGCCTACACAGACACAGAAAGGGCCAGGGAGGTCTGAGGACCAGGCAGCCCACCAAGCTGCCCTGTCGAACACAGCACATCACATGGGGACAGGAGGCTGGCGGCCCCAGGGGGGCGTTTGCCGAGCACAGGAGGAAGAACAAGCCAGGTCAAGAAGAGAAAACCAGAGAAGCCCTCTCCAGCGGCCCGTGAGCAGCAGCGGCATCTCAGACTGCGCCAGCTGCTTTCATGTCCGTGGTTCCACAGCACAGTCCACAAACCTGGGAAAACATGGCCAGTCCCACCATTCCTAGACACAGTGGGGCCCAACTGCCACTAAATCGCCCCTGGATGGGCCAGAGACACCAAGTGACTGGCCTCAGGCCACACAGCACCACCAACAGACGGCAACTGAAACGTGAGTCCAGGCTCAGTCCACCCTCCCTTACCCAATTAGGAAGAATCCAGAAAGATCTAGCCCGAATCCAGTTACAGCTGAGGGCAACTCATCTTTGTTTATTTAAGAATGCCTCTGAGTCGATCCAGAAAAACCTGTCATAGAAAAGCTGTCACAGCCCCATGTGGCCACAAAGAACTTGGAATGTGGCTGGTGTGACTAAGAAACAGAATTGTTAGGTTCATTTAATTTCAAGTTTCAATAGCCACATGTGGCTAGGGGTGCCATGTGGACTGGACATTGGGATCTAGCCATGGCCACAGTCTGTGAACCAAGGAAAGAGGCAGCTGAGCCCAGAGGTGCACATATGCTTACAGAGAAACAGGCAGGACATCTGAAAAGCCCAGCACAGCCTTGGAGAGTTTGACCCCCAGGTCCCCCTTAGGGAGGTTTGAAAAGCCAAGTCTAGAACATTACAAAAGCCATAGTTCCTTCCCTGTCCCCAGTGAAACTGCTTTAGGACCTCACCTCACAAGGTAACACAGGGGTCTGAGGTTGGTCAGGTCCCATTTTCAGGTGGGTGAGGAGACAGATGGGAGAACAGACATGCAGGGAGCCTGGAAGGAAGGACAGAAAAGTGGGTGGCAGAAGAAGGCAAGATGGACAGAAGAGAAAAGAATGGATGGGTGGGTGGGTAGATGGATGGGTGGATGGATGGATGGATGGGTGGATGGATGGATGGGTAGATGAATGGATGGATTGGTAGATGGATAGGTTGATGAATGGGTGGATGGTTGGCTGTTGGATGGATGAATGAATGATGGATGGACGGACAGATGGATATAGAGACAGATGGATGAATGGACAGATGGGTTAATGGATGGATAGACAGGCAGAGGGATGAGAGATAGATGGGAGAAAGATGGGGAAAGGGTGGATGGTGCATAGAAGGAAGGAAAAGTGGATGGTGAATACAAAGGAAAGAAGGATAAAGAATGGGTTGGTGACTTAATGATGGAAAAAGAGAATTTATCTGACATGCCCACAGCCTAGACATATAGAGCCAGTCCAGAAGCATCCTAGAAGCAACTGTGGGCTTCAGGAGAGAGACACTGGTGTTGCAGATCAGTACAGGAGGGCAGTGAATGAGCTTCAGCTGTGTGCAGTGGCGATCCTCGTTCCCATAATGCTCTAAGTCTCAGTGTGTGGCCTTGAGCTCCTAGATTGTCCTCCGTGGAGTTGGGAAGGCAGAGCTGGAGTCTGGAGAGTAGGGTAGCTTCACGAGTCCTTCATGAGTCTCTGTGCATGTGTACGCAGGAAGGCCCAGACAACAGCCATGCAGGCCTTGCAGGGAGCAGGTGGACTGGGGAGGGGCTGCAGGAATGCTCTGGAATCTTGATGCCCATCAGTATTCAGCCCTGAGGAGCACAGGGTCTGAGAAGGCACAGAGGGCTGCTCTTCTCCTATACCCCACCTACTTGCTCTCCCAGAAAGCATTTCTGGGTCTACTCCACCACAGCACACCAAATAGGCTCCATTTTGGGTACTGGGCATAGTCTGTGGGCTGGTAACAAGCACCTCACATCCGCATCTGCCATGAGGCACTGGACATGCAGCGTGGTTCTGACCTGATCTGTCCTTTGATCGTAACAAGACCACAACGCGGAGACAGGAGTGAGGGACGGGCTGGAGAGCCTGAGGACCTTGACCAGACAGCTCAGCCAGGGCACGGCCCACTCCGGTCCAGAGCGGTGGAAGTGCTGGATGACACCGTGAAGGCGCTGATCAATGCATGCACGAATGTCTGTGAGGATGGGTAAATGAAGAGCAACTGGAAGCAGTCCTGGTATCCAGGGGGCTGAAGACCGGCAGAAGACCAGCCTGAATGGCAGGCGGCCCCCAGGAAGGCCCAGCCAGGCGACCAACCAGCTCAGCATCCCAGTTCCCCAAGAGACTTGGCTCACAGATGGGCGGACAGTGTGGAGAGAAAGGAGCTTCCAGCAAACAGCAGATGGGCGAGCTGACCATGGTGGGCAGGGAGGTCTGCCCGCTCCAGCTCTGCCCACCAACCAGCCCCTTTGGAGCCCCAAAGAACAGGGACCCAGGCGGGCCTTGCACAGGTGATCCCGGGTCCAAACAGGCCAGGCTGGACCCCCCCTCCCCTGAGACCTAAGCTGGTTCCCTTTCGGCAGCAAAGCCAGGACTGCCCCTCATACACATTCACCATGCAGGGTGATGAATGGCAAGTGTGGGCCGTGCCTGGCTTGGGGAGAGAGACCCCGGCAACCGGGCAATTTTCCAGGCTCGGCTTCCGAGCCCCTCCAACTCAGCCCCCTCCGCCCCCGCAAGGGAGCAGCAGTGTGCTCTGTCATCAGAACCGCATTGTTCTGGCCAGAAGAGAAACCGGGTCCAGCAGATGGCAGGTGAAACAGAAGCAGCTTGCTGTGGCCAAACCAATTATTTATCTAATTATGATTTACCACTTAACCACATGATCTTTCTGCAGAGTTGTGGGCAATTAAAACCAGGGTGCCTGTGTGGATTATGCAAATGGGCTGCAGCCCAGCAGAATAAAATTGGAGATTAGACATTCACACAGGCTGTGCTGGCCTAGGGCAGGGCCTGGGGGGAGCGGGCGGGGAGGGAGGAGAGGCTGTGGGAGGCTCCAGGGCCAGGCTGGGGGTGGGGGGTGGGGGCACGGGGACGAGGGAGGGACGGCGGTGGAAATGACTCCTCCCCGACTCTGCCCCTTCCTGGCTGCCCCCAAGATGACATCAGGCCCCTCGGGAAGAGAAATCAAAGCATCTGGCCTGAAGGGCGCTGTGGAGAGCCTGGTGTCACGGGGTCTGTTCGATCTGGCTGAAGCCAACTGAGAGCCAGCTGCCAAGACCATGGGCAGCCACCACCCCTGCTTAGCTGGATGGCTCTGGGGAGGAGGGGAAGGGAGGGCGGGGAGGAGGGAAAGGTGCTGGTTAATTGTCTCCAAGGCTGGCTGGTGGCAAGATCCTGCCCTGGCAGTTGTTCTGGGAAGTTACTTCAGTCGCATTCCATCTGTACCTTTGAAGTGCAGCTACTGTGGCCCTTTTACAGATTAGGAAACTGAGGCTGAACTAGGTCATGCTCACGCAGGTGGGCGGGCCTCCACAGCTAAGCTGAGCTCCTAGCAGATCTAGGTTACGGGCCTACTGAGAGCAGGGCAAGGTGTCTCTGAGCCTGTCCCTCGAGCCAGCGGCCAGACAGGCACCACCTGTCAGGGCACCCAGTGAGAACGGGTTTGTTCAGGTAGGTGACAGCCCCCACAGCGACACACCCACTAGATCACGACACCCAGGGCAGGTCTCAGCTCCTTGGCTGGTCATCCTGCTGCCACAAGCAGGTTGCTTGTGGTCTCTGAGCTCAGTTTCCAAATCTTCTAAGGGACCAGAGAGAGATGAAGACCCTGACTCCTTGTCAACTCTAAAAGACAGAAGATTGCAGGACACCTAATCGTCATCCGGTCTCCCTGAGCTGGCTGAGCAGGGGGAGAAAGGACTAGAAAGAGTGAAGCAACCATCGGGGATGTTAGGGAACACCCCTCTCTGAGCTGGCCTCCTCTAATCGGAAAGCCCTGTGCATCCTACACTGGCTTCTAACCGATCTGTGTATGGAGTGCTGTGGCCATCTCTCTGGAACAAGGTCCACAGCTTCTCTGAAGAGCCAGATCTGGATTCTTCATACTCTCACTGCCCAGAGAAGGCACTGAGATGGCGAACTTCAGGTGGAACACTGAACATGAAAACCAGTCTAAAAGCCCCTGGGGGTTGCCTCCTCTGCAGCGATGATCCCATTCTGGGATCCGCCTTGCCTAAGCAGAGGGGCTATGCCTAGGTACGTGGGGAACACCTGTGCTGTATCAGGGGCCTTCACAGGTACTGGTCACTGGGGGCTCTTCCCATTCTGCCTGGAGAGCTGAGACAGCGGCCCAGCCACGGTTCCGGCTCAGGCTGACATGAGGTGAAGAAGTACGGTAGAGCGGCCGTGCCTCAGTTGTTCAGTGTGAAAGCTCAACAGTTATGTGGCCAGGGGGCACTGCAGAGCGAGAGCATTCTGTCCTTGTAGCCCTGGGTGGACAGAAAGTAAGCCACAGAGAAGAAAGACTTTTTCCTGTTTCATCCAGATGAATCTCCAGCACTTTCAAAAGCTTCAAACCACAGGAATACCCCTGGAACTCTGCTGCTACTGCTCCAGGTCTGTGACCGCGAGCTGAGTCTGCCCACACCAGGGACAACATGCCAGGAGAGCAGTACCCACGCTCACACTGGCCTCCCTGGAGCAGGGCAGAAGAGGGGTATCCTTTGGGACTCAGGCTCCTCGGAGGTCCGGTTCTGGACACACACATACACATATGCACGTGTGAACACGAACGTGTCACATTCGTAAGTAGTATCCCTTGGGAAACCAGTGAATGCCAAGAATCCTGCCCTTCCAGAAGAAACAAAGTCCTGCCCACTCAGCATCCCAGCCCCACCAGGTTCCACTCATGCTAGTACCCAAAGGCCTTAGGCCCTCGACCCTCATTCGGTCTCCCTCAGATAAGGTGGTTTGCAGCTCAATAGCCCTGTTCCACCTGAAAACCACTGGAACTGTCCTCTCAGAGACCGGGATGGTGTTCTGGGTCCCCAGAGTGCACACCTGGGCCTGACAGAGGAGCTGGGAAGAATGCACGAAGCCTGGGGAACAGGATGGCTGGGGCAGCACACGCGTGACAGGAAGGAACTACCTGGGCCCGCCCACCTGTACCCAGCCTTCTGCAAACTGGCTCCTCCCCCAGCTGTGGAACACTCACCCTGTAGGGTATGAGGGGGTCCACGAGGTGAGGGGATGCCTCCTTTTCCAGGAAGGCATGCCCTGTTTCACAATGGATGGCAGCTCTCATGCCGCTCCTGTCCATAAGGGATGTTTGCAGCTCAAAAAGTCCAGAAACAGAATGTTCTCAGTGATCCTTCTCGATCCAGCAAAGGTCACAGATGGGGCCATCAATCCTGGGAAATAATGAAGGTCCTGGGTTCTGCTGTTTCATCCATGATAGAGGACAGCCTTAATCGCCACCCTTAGGGAGCTGGCCCGGTTGCACAGGCTCAATTACTGATCGAGCAAACTGACCAGATGTGGGTCTCTGGCTGGTCATAACGCCGCCGTTCACACACCGACAATTTGCAGCCTCAAGGACTAGGAAGGGTTACCAGCTCTAAGGTACAGAGCAGGCAGGGGACGTGGACAGGACCGAGTGGGACATTGGGTCTGCTCGTGTTCAGGGTTCCAAGTAGCTCTAAGGCCACCCTCCCAGCCTATACCTCAGAGGGGACACTGCTCCTAGAAGTCCAGCTCTGTCTTGGCAGGAACTCAGCTTCCAAATGCAAGGAGCCAGGTGGGGAATGTGTTTAGCCCTGGGACCTGACGCTGCCGAGAACAGTTTCCTGCCACCAAAAGACTCCCAGTGGCTTGTCATAGGGAAACAGTTGTTAACAGTGGCCTGGCAAGGCTGAAGCCAACCAGGCTTGAGGTCCAGAGCAGGAAGGCCTAGCCTCCGAGGAGCTGGAAAGGCCTGGGAGGGGGCAACACCAGGCCACAAACTCAGACTCCACACCCCGGTTCTCTGTACTGACCCCCAGTGGAACTACAGGCCAGGCCGTTCCTAGCAGGCCGCACTCAGGTCTCTGCTCTGTAAGCCACACCAGGAAGAGAAGCCATGCTTGGTCCAGACTGCATACGTGGTTGAAGCAGAGCTTAAGGTAGGACACCACAGACCCATCCCCAAGCCCCAGCAGGTGCATGGCACTCCCTCCCAGTCCCCTGCCTGAGCAGTGTGCCCACCCAGAACCTCCCATGTGCACCCTGTAGTCCCATCAGTTCTGCTGTAATGTATTTTATGAATGTGCAGATGGTGCGGTGAGGGCCAGGGGAAGGCTCTACCTTGGGATAAGAAATTAACACTGGCAAATAGTGAATTTACAGCGTATATTTTCATTTTCCTAATACTAGCACCATCTGCCAGCAATTGGGGCTCCACATCACCATTTACCCCTTTATTTCTCCCATTCGCTTTTTAAATTTTTTATTCCTATTTTTTTTTTTTCATTTTGTGCAGCCTGGGCCCAAGGTGGGGAGTGGATCCTCAGACCAGAGTATCCCAGCTTTGATGGGTCCCATGCACTGAACTCCCCACCCCAAGCATGCAGCCCGTGCATGTGCACACACACACACACACACAGACAGACAGACAGACAGACAGACACACACACACACACACACACACACACTTGGGTCTTGTGAGTCAGCTGGAGGCCAGGCTTTAACCAGCTCTGCCTCCGCATGGGGTAGCGCAATAAAGAAGAGCTCTCCTGGCAGCTGGGGACACTTACTCCACTCTTTCTGTTTTCTGGAATTATTTAAAATCAAAAGGAAGTGGCAGCAAGATGAGCCTAAGCATACGCTCAGTGGGGAGGGTCTGTGGGTGTGAAGCAGGGAAACAGACAGGAGGTGACAGGGAAGAGAGCCCGGGAGCCCAGGTGTGAGACCAGGTCAAGTTTTCCACATGCAGAGCTCAGAGTGAGCCGGTGGGAGGGGTGAGAGCCTGGGAGCCCACCAAGCCCAGCTGCTCTTTCGGCCAGGAGGCTTGGCTGCCAGACAGCTGGACTGGCCCTGCTCCCAGGAGAGCAGGAGCTGATCCTGGAGCCCCTGTAGGAGCCAATATCCGGGGGCTGTGGGAGGACAGACAACCCAGTGGGTTAAGTCCCCACCCCTGGGACCTGAGAACGTGGCCTTATGTGAAGCAGAATCGTCAATACTGTGACTCGGGCACACTGTGGCCATCTGAGCAACTGGAAGAAAATGGCTGTGTAGAGTCAGGACCAGAGGCCAAGTTGAACCCAACTCCTCTCCTGAAACACCCAGAGGAACCTGCCTGTGGGTGCCCGGCCTCCAGGGAGCTGGATGCCAAGCTTTTCATTCCAGACATCAGATTTGAATCCTTAAAGTCATCCCGGCAGGCCCAGGGGCCTGGTCTGTGAATGGAGACACTGCTGGGGTATCACAGGTGACTGATGGGAAATTGACTTTTTTTTAAAAGACATGGGCGGAAGTATCTATGTAGCCCAGGCTGGCCTGGACCTCGTGATCATCCAGCCTCCATTTCCTCGGTGCTGAGACCACAGGCAGAGCGTCACCACACCCAGATGGAAATTTACTATCTATAGCAACACCATCTGTGTTTAATCCATGCCAACTCCCACCTCCCACTGTGGTGCGGTTTATCCTCTTGCCCCCATTTTACAAGTAGGTGACTGAGTCACACAGAGGTTGGGTCCCTTGCCACACGGCTAATGAGTGGCAGGGGCAGGCAGGGAACCCAGGCAGGTTGGCACCTAGCCCACATTCCTCACCACAGCGAGTGGGGCACCCCGAAGCAAACATGAGGAACACCTGGGTCATGGCCGAAGCCTGTCTCGATGGTCCCCAGGACAGTGTAGCTGACACTGGTGTCAGCTTTATAAGGGAGGCTCGGAAAGGACCGAGGCCACAGGTGGCAAACGGCACGGAAGGGTTCTAGACTTGGCCTGGAACAGGGCAGGAAGTGACCCCAGAACCAGCAACAGGATGCAAGAGAAGTCTGGAGGGGCCATATGTGATGGCGGAAGCCACCATGCCCTGTGAAACATGGCCCAGACCTACAAGCTGCAGGCTCCAGGCTCCAACCCCAAGCCACCTGTTACCCGGCCTACCACACGTCACCACCAAGACTATAGGGAGTGCAGAGGCCCTCAGGAGCATCACCCAGAGCCACCTGGGTAGGCCTAGTCTTTAAAGGCCCCGGAGACTAACAGGTAGACAGGCCCCTGGGACCCAGGAAGCAATCCTGTGTCTAGAGGCCAAGGTGAGCCCAACTCTTCTTGTGTCCTCTCTCAGCCCTTCCCTCCCTCAGACAACAGCAGGTAGGAGCTGCAAGCAGCAAAGCTTAGAAGGCCCGTGCTGCTCTCACTTCTAAAAGATGGCTCAGGGCTGGAGAGATGACTCAGGGGATTAAGAGCGCTTGCTGCTCTTCCAGAGAACCCCAGTTTGATTCTCAGCACCTACATGGTAGCTCACAACTCTCTGTAATTCCAGTCCCATGGGATTTGATGCCCTCTTCTGACCTCTGTGGGCACTAGGCATGCACACAGTGCACAGACAGACGTCCAGGGAAAACACTCATACACATGAATAATAAAATAAATAGGTCTAAATAACAGATGGCTCAGGGGATGAAGGAGTTTGCTGCCGGGATTGATGATTGATGACCTGAGTTCAACCTCTGGGACCCACATGGTAGAAAGAGAGAACTGACTTCTTTCTTACCTCTGTCCTCTGACCTTCGCTGACCTGCGGCCTGAGAGTGTGCAGATACACACACACACACACACACACACACACACACACACACACACACACACACAGATGGTAGATAAATAAATACAGATAATAAAA
>CABHPQ010150923.1:3115-13715 GCA_902168405.1 Peromyscus aztecus | reverse complement strand
CACACACACACACACACACACACACACACACACACACACACACACAGGAGTAATTGTTCAATGAGGTATTTTATTTTTATTGCTTTGAAAACCCTTGATTCTAACACCTGATTCATCTGAGTGGGAGTCTACTGATTGTCTTTTCTTGTTCAAGGTGGGATTTTCCTATAACTTTTTTATTTTTATTTGGTTTGAATCTGAAATGCCCCCTCAAGGCTCAGTTGAGTTGCTGATAGCTTGGTTGGTAGCTGATAGGCTTTGGAGATGTGATAGTGTGCTGAGGGCTGTGCTTAGTGCCATCAGTGAATTAATCCCTTGCTGGATTCATTGGTGGGAGATAATAGAAGCTAGGAAATAGGGCCAGTACAGAGAAAGCAAGTCAGCTGGGCTGTGTCCTGGAAGGGCATACACTGTTCTCACTTTTGTTTCCTGGCCATGGGATGAGCAACCTCTTCCACCACGTACTGCCCACCCTGGTGTTCTACCTTACCACAGACCAGAAGCTACTGAACAGAATACATGGACCAAAACCTCTGGAGCTGTGAGCCAAAATAGTTTTTTATTCTCTCAGGTATTTTGTCACAGTAAGGGAAGAGTGACTAACTATCAAAAACCTTGTTATAGATTCTTGTAGTGTAGTGTGAGGTAATGGATGACACACATGTTCATTTGCACCCCTTCCTTACTAAAGAAGGGGTTGTATCAGCTCCTCACTGAGCCCTGCTGCTGCTGCTGCTGTATAAGATGAGAAGAGTATTAACTAGTCCTGCTTCTTGCCACCACTCTCTGCTTCATCAGGACCAGATACAGACAGAACTGTATCCTGTTGACAGCAGGATGTGGGGGAGTGAAATACTGACTAGGGTAGGCTACCATGGAAGGTCCTTTTCAGAACTGTTGCTGCTGGTGTTCAGCTTCCTCCTGAGCCTGTGGGTACCAATAATGTCTCCAGGCTCTGAATATAACACCTCCTCTCATCTTGTTGATGTTGACTGGGAGCAGCTCAGGTCTCTTAGAAATACTGACACTATCTCATGGAAGATGCAGCAGCTGTTTGCATTGATAGGGTAGAGGGGGAAGGGATCCTTTTCTTCCTCAGTCCTGCTGAAACCATCCGGGTAGGGATGGAAAGTTCTGTCAATGTTTAGTCATACCAACATTTACCCCTCCACACTGTAGTTAGAGGAAATAAGATATTCTTGAAGTTTAATTTAATTTAGTTTTTTTTTCCTGTGTCTGTTGACATTCTAGAATTGTTGGCTTTATTGGCCAGTCTGTGATATAAATAAGGCAAAAGGAAAGCCAGGTGATTCTCCACTGTGGTCTCTTAAATCCCAAGGTCCCTAGAAATTCGTTTTTGTGTCTTCCTATGTCTGTTTATTTTGGTATATTTAGGGTCTCCATATTTTTTCATGAGAGAATCTGAAAGAAATGTGGCTACTGCATATTTTCTGGGATAATACAAAGTCTTTATTTTAGACTTCTGTACTCTCTCTTCCATGCCCATATAAAATACATACAAAACCTATGACATAAATTCAACTCTAATGAAAAAATTCATGTTACATTTTTAAAACAGATTTCCTCATGTATAATTCTGGAGCAAACTAGCCAAAATTCATACTAACAAATGATTAATTTCCTTACTTTGAAGGCACATGAAATCTAGCTCAAACATGAATGTTTTCTGCCTTCTTTAGCCTGATTTCATTCAATAAATTTATTTTTTGCTAAATAAGCAAAACCGTATTCAGAAAGAAATATTTTGTTTTATCAAATCCTTATTATAATTTATAAATTATTTCATGATTAAAAAAAGTATCTTCAAGTATATGGATCTGCTAATCAGTCCATCAGAAGAATTATGGTGCTGGAGTCAGAATGAACTATTCAAAGTTAGAATAGTTAAGTCATGTTTCAATTGAAAGTATTAATTTGGCTCATGAGTTCTAATATGTGCAGATAAATGGAGACACCAGTTGATTGCACATGTGAGTAAATTCATGAGCATCTGTCTGTGTGGAGTTCCTTGACAGCCTCTGAAGGAGCAAAAAAAGTATTAACAGCGACATTGATAATGATGATAATGGTGATAATGAACACACTCAGAACTTGTGAAGATCATTTTCTGCTAACAGAAATCAGGGTTCCTTGGAGAGAGAGGACAAGACTAGAGCATGAGAAACACACAAGGTATTCAAATGTTTTTCATGGGAGTGCAGCTGAGTGCCTACAGAGTGGCATGGGAGCACCGGAAGAAGCTTGATCTAAAGATGCTTTTGCTCATCATATCTAAGAAGACCTTAGCTATGAAAATGATCCATGACTTATGTAGGAATCCATGAGTGTGTGCTGGTCAGTGAATGAATTAAGAAGAGGAGAATGCATTGCCTTTGATTTGTGTTGTCAATTAATAAGAATTAGGTTTCATTATGACATTTTTCAAACAAAAGTTGTTTCAATTGTTTTCTCTCCCTCTTCTCCCCATCCCCTCCTCTCTGTTGTTCTATGCCTAGTATTGTCATTTCCACTTTCATGCTACCCATGAACCCCTTTCATGTCCCGTTGTCCCCTCTCATGATCTCCTATCTAGTTTCATAGTCTAATTGACTCTTACCCCCTTTTATTAAAGTACATACAAACATTAAAAGATAGGATCTACACATGAGAAAGAACATGCAATTTTGTCTTTCTGAACCTGGGTTACAATTATAACACTTTCCAGATACATCCATTGTTATAATTTCATTTCCTTTTATGAATGTATATGTATAAATGAGCACAGATATACACATTTCATGTATACATGAAGAGAAGGGAGAAGAGAAAGGAAGAAAGAGCTAGGATGTGTTGACAGTCTTTCTGTTATGCTATCATAACCCTGAGGTAAGCAGGTTGAAGAGGACAGGCTCATTTTCTCAGGGTGCTGGAAGTTTTAGCCCAGGGTTGACCCTTTGCTTTCAGACACGTAGTAAGGAAGCACATGTTAATGGGCATTCACCAGGACAGCTGCTCCCTCACTGGGGCTAGGACAGAAAGAGAGAGTGGAAAGGGCTAGTCCTGGTATATTTAAGGGCACACCTCTTGTGCCCCAACTTCCTTCCGTAAGGCTCTAACTCCTACCCATTGCACCACCTCCCAACGGGAGGAGCAAGCCTTCCTTATGTGAGTCTGTGAGAGACATTCAAACTCCACACTCTAACTGGGGATAAGAGGAAAAGAAGCAGCAACCACGGCAGTGTGCTTCAACTAGGATGTTCCCAAGAAGAGTACCAAAGAAATGGAAGTCTTTGGGGCAATCCCCTCCTCAGCCTTCACTATTGGTGTTCCGTTCCCATCTCTTGCTAGTCAAATTTGGAAATGCTTGAAATTAGGTAGTCAGGGGGTTGTATTTGCTACCATAAAACATTCATTTGTAATAATTTTTGTCAAGTATTTGCTAAGGAGATTTAGGTTTACATCCCCTTTTTGTGTGCGAATTCATGAGTATTAAAGCACCACCATGATGGGCTATATACCTGGGAACCACACACACACATTTGGCAGGACCATTCACGTTACTAAGTTGGTGAGGTGTGAGTGAAAGCATCATGTTCACTGTCAGGTGAAAGTTCTGACCAGTTGTCCTTGTTTCTCACTGAAGTGGTCATGAGAGGATGTGTCACACTGGAACAGAGCTTTCCCCAACCCAGATTCGTGTGAGTTGGCCCTTTTCTGAGATTAGCCGACCCATGACTGACCTTGCACCAAATGACAAGTGACCTTTGCTGCTTTCAACCATTGATCTCTTGGTAGTTACTTGTTGAGCAGGCAAGTCATGTTTCCAGTCACTGTCCTAGGCTAGCCTTGGTTATAAGCTGGTGGCAGTGCTGAGAGTACACACCTGTTACTACCCAGAAGCAGCTTTGAGACCAGCTACCTTGTCTCCACTGCACCCTTGAAGAAAGTGCATCTCAGTGAAGTAACAGCGTTAAGTACACACAGCTAAGCTAAGCCATGACGGAACTAGGCAAGGTGTCTGGATGCCCAGAATCATATGATCATTTGTGAAACACACTATTCCTAAGTACTTTTGATTCCTAAGTTGTGGGGGGCCGTTCTCGGGTTCCTCGTGGCTTTACCCAGCAGATCCACATAGAGGATGATTAGGACCACGGGCCTGAGTGCAGGTGTCTGAGATGGTCTGCACTTGGCTGTGCTGGGGGAGGAGGTCATTTGCTCCACCCCCTTGGCGTCTCTATAAAAACCCTGGGGCAGAGACAGTCGGGGCCGGTTGGAAAAGGTTCCAGGCCCTCTCGAGGCTGTCCTTTATTTTCTATCTGTTTATCTCCGTGATATTCTCCGCAATAAATCCTTCTATCTAATATTTCCTGCTGCTCACACTCAAGAAAACTCTGGGAAGCTGTGGGGGTGGTGGGTAAACACCCCACACTAAGTATATTGTAACCTTAATATAACAATTGGGGTTACAGTCAGGTCATTAAGCTAATTCCAAGAAGATTTGCCTCAGCTTTTAGTGGCTGCAGCACAAAGTACAGAGTGACCAAGGAGCAAGCCCATCAGGATTTTTGTGAAAAATCCCACCTGTAAGTTTTGCCTCTCTGGGGACTTTGAACAACTTATTTTGCCCTCTCTTTCCCTATATATATGAGGCCATGGAGGATGTCATTGAGATGCTGTAAATTAATTGTATGTACAAGGTAGTGGTGTTAAGGTGTTTTCCTTCCTTCCACCTCATATTCTCTCCTCTCCCCCTCCTCCCCTACCCCCTCTATCCCTTGCTTCTACTTTTCTCTTCTCCTCTCCTCTCCTTTTCATGGAACAACTGGTTCCATAATATTCTCTTACAGAATCTTCAGTAACTCATAAAGTTTCCAGTTACTTCTAATGAGTAAGAAAAAATCTTTAGGTTTGGAAAAGAAAAAAAATTCATTAGAAGTTTCCTCATGAAACTTCATGCTTAAACACCATAGGACTCACCAGTTGGTGGTACTGGATAACCAAGTAGGGGGCTCTTCCCTGGGGAAGACTACCTGTCCCACTCTCAGCATGCATTAGTTTCTTGTAGTCCTTTGTTTGGGGGTGGAACCCTTTGAGATTTTTTTTCCTTCCTTGTTAACATGTCTCTAGGTGTTGCACTTGCTCAGGGCTTGTTTAGGCAGTTTTATTCTTGAAGCATCATTAGTGAAGAGTCCCTGTCGTTTCTATGAGACACTATCTCACAGTAGATTTCATGGTCCTTTGGCTCTTACAATCTTTTTTCAGAAATGTTTGTAACAATAACAAAGAAAAAGAGGCCATGAATTTGAGAAAAAGCAAGGATGGTGGTGGTGGTGGGAGGGGTTGAGGGACGAAAAGATGATGTAATTATATTCTAATTTCAAAGAAAATTGGAAAAAAAACTATAACACACACACACACACACACACACACACACATCAGGACAAAACATGCAGGGCTTGATGAAGTATGGAACTGAAATGTGGGTTTTAAAAAAATCCTAGTCATATAATTTTCCAAATTGTCCAGGATGGAAATTGGAGTCACTGGGATCCTCTCTGCCTTGTCCCTGTGAGTGGTTGCTCTTCTCTGGGAGGGTGGCCTCTTCCTGGAACTTCCGTTTGCAAACGACTGCAGGAAACTCTATTTCTGGCAGATCCCTAGTTCCTTATTTTCATTTGAACATGTTTGTCAGTCAATAAATTCTTGCCTTTTGCTGTCCCTCTGCAGACTGGGTGTTATCTATTATATAATGCGACACCCGTGCGCTTTTCCTTCTCTTCACTTCAACTGAAACTCCTTTGACAAAGCATGAGGGAAGCTCAGCCTGCCCTTTATGGCTCAATAAGGAAAAGCCACTGCACGTCAAAGTGAATTTCCTCACTCTTTCATTTGTGCTCACTAACACCGATGGGTGCTTTCTTCTTTAGTAAAATGGATGTTTTCTGATACTGCCAGTGATTTGATAGTACGTGGCTCTTTGTTTATGCACTTACCAGGGATCTCACTAGAGATTCCTGAGTAGGGGTAGTGTTGGCCAGACTGAAAGAGCCCTTGGAATTCTAATAACACAGGCTGCTTACTTTCCCCATTCAGTGTTTATTTTTTGTCTTTAGTTTGATTAGATTAAGTTTCCTTTATTTAGACTTCGGCAAGAACAACAGACATAAAGAAATTTAGGGATTTGAAACTTAATTTAAAAAGACAGTCAATTAAGTCACTAACACAAAAATATCAGATCACATATACAGGCTTATTCACCCCATGAGCTAAATGGCCCTAGTGATAGCCCACGTCTACTGTGTCCCCTGATCAACTGCTATGGAAATTCCAGGGAGACAGTGTGCTCCCATCCCTGCTTGGCACACCACAGGTTCACTGTCAAGCTTTGGCTTGGTAGAATGTTTGACATCAGATAGGGATTCATGCTTTTAGTTAGCTTTATTCTTGCATGGATTTCTGTTGACTGAGCACATGACTATGTACTTTTCTCTACAAGAGAAAACACAAATGGACACCATGGCATAGCATCAACTACTTGTAGGATTCCATCTGGTCCACTGTTTGAGGCTGCTCAGCACTTAATGATGTCCTGAAGCAAAGGCTATTCTTATGTTTCAGGAGCAGGAAGTGAAGGAGGCAGAGTTTTCAGGATCATCTGATGTGTGATTCTGTAATGATGATAACATCTTGTAGGGATCCCCTTATTTCTATTCTAAGATTTTACTAGCTCTTTGAGAATTTTGTACAATGTATTTTGGTTTTATTTACCCCTCTCCCTAATTCCTCCCAGAACCAAACTGCCTTCCCTTCCCTATTCACCCAACTCTGTGTTCTAAAAACCCATCTACTTTTGGGTATGTGGTCATCTGCTGGACCATAGTCGACCTAAGTCCAGTTAGTTGGTCAAGTTTCAGGCAATGAGAAACTACAACTCTTCTTTTCATTTAGTTACTCGTCACTCATCAGTCTTTATCTGGACTAGTATAGCAAAGTTTTAAGACGTCTCCTTACTCCAATTACTCAAACACCACAATTACTTTAGCATTCCCAAGGAGCAATTAGAATATCATGTACTCACCTATTCAAATACGTAATGACTTCCTACAGGAATTTCCTAAGAGTGGTACCACATTAGTGGAATTCAAATACTTCTAAAGTTCTGTCCTAGTCTACCTACTGACTCCATCTCTTCCTGTCAGGTACAAACATATCAATGTAGAACTGCCACACATGCCCAAACATCCTAGGGCCAGGCCTTTGCACTCTGTGTTCCCCAAGGCCTTTTATGCTTAGATTATACACGGTTTCCACCAGTCACTCAAATTACACCTCCTGTATGAAATATTTGTCTATAGTCAGAGGTTTTCAAAAATCCCTCCGCCCATGTAATATTTCTCTATCAAAACTAGTAAGACTTTGGAAATAGACACACTCAAGATACATTCTATTGCAACTCTTTTAAGGAAAGTTAGGCATACTTTTAAATTATTAATGGCATATAAATACAGGGTGAACACCCACCTTTGTCACTGAGGCTCTTTATACAGTCTTAAAAAAACTAAGTTTTGAAAATTATCTCCCTTTAGGCTTAGCATGCGTCACTCTTCTTTCTCAAATTCACAATTCAATTAAAATAGTTATTTACTCATTTGGGGCAGGGTCTTGCAGTGCAGCTGCAAGACTTAATATATAGACCGGGTCCTTTGAGCTTACAGTGACCTTAGGGCCTCTGCTCTCTAAGTGCTGGGATTACGGGTATTCTTTGTCACTTCTGACTCCATAACTCTATTAAGTACAACAGCCAAACACTAGTCTAAGGCACTAGATGATCTCAAAGATATTTTCCAATGGAACAGATTGAAAACCAGAAAATAACAGGCGCAGCACTTCCCAAAAAGCAGAGGTTAAACTTCTAAAAGCTAGTGCTCTTCATCTTCTGGCTGTAGATTCAGTGCCAAGACAGCCTTCCTGTTCTATTGGATAGTCAGAGAAAACCATATAAGAATGAAAGAGAAGAGGTCAGGAAATTATTGTTTTCAATTCAAAAGCATGAAATGAGTCACAGGAACCAGTAACTAGTAAGCTCAGATTTCACAGTTTGGTCTTGGGGAACAAGGGACCAGCAGCTGGGAGTGTGTGTCAGGAGTCTTCCTTGTTGGAGCAAAATAAAGAAGCTGCCAGGGATTTTAAATATTCAGGAAAGTGACTTGCTTTTGACTTCTGTTAAAAATGATCAAGTGATGTCAGTTTTGATGGAAAGAAAAACCTTTCAATATGTCTATGGATTTTCCCATCAATGGTTAACCCTTTGAGTATATTAGATCCTCTGCCAACACTTCTTACATGGTAAATAATGTTAAAAAGATCATACATTCTGGGATATATCTGCAAGCCAAGAATGAAAACGTGGCATGGGCTGTTATGACCACTTGCACTGACAGGTGACTGGACTCTTTGGACCAGACTGGGATGGGTCCCAGGGGCTAATTTAAAGGTGAAAGGTTCTGTCCAGCCAAGCCTCTGATTGGGGAAGGGGAGAAGGAGGAAGGCTCCAGAAGTACTGCTTTGGTGTATTTCTTTTCTTCCTGATTCCCACCAAAACCTATAATATTTATTAAAATTCTAGATACAAAACTCTGATTTATTTATTTTTTTGATAATAGATCAAGATCTTCATTTTGAACAATGTCTGAAATGGAGAAAATAATGGTTAAAATATAGATAAGGATTTTTATTCTCTGTCTTTCTCTGTCTCTGTCTATCTCTGTCTCTGTCTGTCCATCTGTCTGTCTGTCTGTCTGTCTGTCTCGCTTTCTTTCTCTGTCTCTCTCTCTGTGGTTTACCACAAAGCAACTGAAATGAAGAGTTGCTGGGCCTTGTAAAGTATGTAGCTGAGACAGACTCAAGACTTTTATTTTCCCTCTAGTAGACTGTGTGTTGTCATGCTGGAAAAAAAAATAAGGCCTATTTTGGACAGTAATAAGACAGTTGTTAGTTGTTCTGTGTTGTGTGGTGGTAATTTATAGCGCATTTCCCATTATGCAATTGTCTTTTTACACGCTGCTTTAGTCTGTGACTGTAGATGCATCTCTGAGAGCCTTCATTTTTAGAAAATAATTTAATAAGACCTCAAATTCTTTATACTGGTGGTCATTATCACAAAATGGAAGACATTCTTCTAAGGGTCTATCGAGTGTTACTTTCAGCATATTACCTATCATCTCTGTTCGATCATTTGTCATATATCATTTGGAAGATAGCATTACTGCTATAACTAGTTTTTCCCAGAGTTCTCCAACCTTCCTCTCTTGGTTAATGTTAAAGAGCATTAAGTTTAAAACAAGAAGCACCATATTGGAAGCAAGATGAGAGTCAAGTGGATTTCTCCTCTCTCACAACTGTTTCATGGCTCATAAATATTCTGATGGAGGTAAGAGGCATGAGAAAGCCAGAAGCCTGTCTACCCTATGTTTCCGCAGCTGTCACCAGGAGCACGCATGGGGCAGTTTACAGTGCCATTCTCAGCCTCAGAGCCATCCCTAACTCACTTTCCAGGCTGTGAGTTTGGAAAGAAAAGCATGGTCTTAGCATAGTCCTGTTAATTCAGAAGAAAGCACTGTACTTTATAGAGTTAGAGTTTAGAAGAGTAGAGGGGACTGTGCCCTTCAGGGTTGAGGATGTTCCTGAATCTAGCTTGCCTGTCATTATCCCTTCTCTCCAAAGACATTCAGGAAGCTCCTGTCCCTCAAAGCAGAGGATTGCACCTCGGGTGCATTGCTGTGTTATCAAAGGCCCGTGGCTCTCAAAGAAGTCACCCGGGGCCTGATTTCTCATCTCTGAATCTCATATGCTGCTATTTGTTTGTTTCCCTGAGATCTTCCCAATTCTCTCAGATTCTCATGAAGGTGTTTTTCTCCCTTGTGTGCTGTCTGTACTTTGCTATTCAGTCATTGTTTTCTGTTCCATGCCCAAATGTGGGTTCTTCCTTTTTCGCATTTATCTGAGATCTTGTGAGATCTACAAACTGAAAGTCTAGCATTCCTCCTTATAACAAAAGAGCTGAGGGGACTTAAAGGGGTAGAGGAGTATTCTGTACATCCCAGTATTGACTCTGGAGCCTTTACTGGTAAAGACTTAAGAAACTTAGCTAAAAACTGTATTTGGCTGCAGAGGCAGAGGTGGTTCTGGCGGGACACAGAAGTCCCGTTAGGCCTCGGCCTGAGCAGAGGGGCTGTGATTGAGGAGCTGCGGTCTGTATAGAAACAGCATAGATTCAGGCGCGTAGATCAAGCACGGTCCTTACGGAAACAGCCTAGATTCCAGCGCGGTTCCTTATGGAAACAGCGGAGACGCTGTCCTTATGGAAACAGCGTAGATTCCAGCTTGGTCCTTATGGAAAGAGCGTAGATCCAGGCGCTGTCCTTACGGAAACACCATAGGCGCGGTCCTTACGGAAACAGCGTAGATTCAGGGCAGTCCTTATAGAAATAGCGCATACGCTGTCCTTCCTTACGGAAAAAGCTTAGGCGCTGTCCTTTACGGAAACAGCATAGGCTCAGTCCTTACGGAAACAGCGTAGGCTCAGTCCTTACGGAAA
>CABHPQ010150922.1:11353-21982 GCA_902168405.1 Peromyscus aztecus | reverse complement strand
TATGGCTAACTAGTGGCTTAGCTCCACCTCACTCTGATCTTCAGGCAAACTTCATTTGTTAGATCACAAGCAAAGTATCACCACATGAAGGAAAAAGTCATATTAACAGGAAAAATTGTGAAATTGTAAAATGTTAACAGAAAGAACCCAGACTTTGAGAGACAAATTCTTCATGTTTTCTTTCACACATGGATCTTAGACAAACACACACACACACACACACACACACACACACACACACACACGAGTACATGTGTGCATCAGGGTCATGAAACTGGAAATGAGACCACAGGGAAGAAGGAGACCAGCCAAAGAAGGTAAGAGGATGGGAGATGGAAGTAGAGGAAGAGAAAGGAGAGCTGGTTATCAGGTGCACATTTATTACTTCTTTTTGTCTGAGTTGATTAAGTATAAATGGAGCTTTTAATATATGTCCAATCTACTCAGGACTATTATGGAAATTAAATAAATAATGCAAATGCAATTTGTAAACCACAAAAGCCAATATATTATGAATAAAGCATTTACATATATATTGTGACATGCCTGATCCATTAGAAGCCTATGGGTACAAAGGAATTGCTCCCTCCCCTTCATTTGAATAACTAACCGGAGGACCAAATACTCATTTGAAAAAAGATAATTACAAATCTATTTTAAAATTAATTCACAATGACCTACTTGAGGGCTTTAAAAAAATGAGAATCATGTCTTAATCATTCGAGCAGTCTGCGAGGCTGATCAACACCAGGGCACAAACAGTGAATGTGCTGTAAATTGTGCCTCTGGGATCTCTGCCCAGAGCTGTGTATAAGGAACGATTCTGTGTATAAGGAATGCTATTCAATCTTTACAATGCCCCAAGTTTTTCCAAACTTGGTTGGGGTTTATGTATTCTAATTCAGTGCCTCACATGATATTCTATGCTGCAAACACTTATAAGAAAAGTAAAAGCATGTATACAAAAAAAAAAGTGTAAATATGTCTCTGGATCTGCTCACTTTGTCCTCATCAAGAAGTTACTTCATCAAACAGCATCTAAATTTAGCTTCAGACTTCTATTTTAATAATACAGATATGACTAATATTCTAAAGGCATTTCAGACATTTGTAGATGAAATTCAGTTCAATGGATCGCTCTGAGCATCACTTTGGACTGTTCTGCAAATTTCTAGTTCAGTAAAGAGTTAGTATGAAGGTCCTTAGGAGAATTCAGCAGCTTGATAGAAACAACATGGGAAACTCAGGAAGCACAATGCTGCAAACAAGAGCAGGACCCTGAATAGTTTCCCTAAGTCTGTATTACAAATACCTGAAAACCAGGACATAAAAAATAAATAGGTAATTAATATTAAGAATGAGGAAATACACTTAGTGATTTATAATTCTTGAGATAAAATGAAAACTTTGATTACTGAACTTATTAGAAGTCAAAGCTACTTACATTGCCTTTAATAATAAACTTTCTTTATATTAAACGCAATTTGAAAGAGATTTTTATCAGTCAGCTGATACATATTTGAATACATGAAATCGCATTCTCTTTTGGTTCAAATAAATGGTAATGTTGTGATCCTATGTTGCATGCTAACAAGGCATTTCCTGCTAAGAAGCACTCCCATACAGAACGTGGACATTGTGTAGACTAGAGTATTAGCTTTCATTTCACTTATCTCAAAATTACACACCATGGCACTGTCGAGAAAGGAAGACTTTGTACACATGAGGAAAGAATGCTCCTATAGTCTCCCCTCCCCGTATCCACTTGTTTACCTCAGATAAACCCATTCAACTTTCGTATTGCTGTTGTATCCTTTAGAATTTAACCACGGGGAGCTGTCTCAAAGTTGCTGTATTCAAACTAGAAACAACCTGACCACAATCCAGATCATCAGCATAAAAGACAGATTTAGAATATCAAAACTAAAATCAATTCTTTTTCAGTACTGTGCAAACTGAAGTAAGTCCACTGTAGGCTGTTTGTCCCACGAACTGCAAGCAAAACATAAATCTAGAAAGAATATGGAAGCAGTTATCTGATGATTATATAAAGCTAAACATAGTAGATGGATTAGAAAAGGGATCAAATTCGAAGTAAGACTACTACAAGAGTGATATTATTATTTTAATTTTTTCTTCCTTTATTATTTTATTTAACTAACACACATGCATATGCACACATGCTCACACACAAAGCTGGAAACACATAGCCCTAAATAACTGAAGATATTCATGAACTATATTCATGACTGCAAGGGTAAATGTTATTAAGCTGTCATTTTCACTGAAATCAATCTATAGATGTGACTCAACAGCAACATTGATCATATCTTTCCCTTATGGGGGTCATTTTTGTTAATAGTAACATGATGCTAGAATTCATATGCAAAACAAATGAGAATAGTCAAAAATAGCTAGGTGTCATGGTGCGAGCCTTTAATCCCAGAACTCTGGTCGTAGAGGCAGCAAATCTCTGTGATTTTGAGGCCAGTTAGTACAGAGTGAGTTCCAAGATGGCCAGGGCTATTATACAGAGAAACCTTGTCTCGAAAAACAAAAACAACAAAAAACAAACAAACAAACAAACAGAATAGTCAAAATGATTTGGAAAAGAAAGAACAATATTGAAGGACACAGAATGGGTCTTAAGACTTAGAATGAAAATAGATTCAGATATGTGGTGATAGTTATAGATACATAGATCAGTAAAACTTAAGAGCCTAAAAATAACCACATACACCTGTATGTTTACTTGATTTTCAACAAAGGAACTGAGGCGATCAATTGGAGAATGCATAATCTTTTCAGCACCTGTCCAATTCAACTGGAATATCCATATTAAACTAACAGACTCATCCTTCTGGAACCATAAGCCCAAATAAGCACATTCTCTTATGAGTTATCTCAGTCATGATATTGTATCACAGCAATAAAAACTAATGCACAAAATATGACTATGTATGTTTTTACATACACATGTACATATAAATATGAAATTGTCAAAATAAAATTCAATCATTTGGATGCTATCCTAATAGAGTAATTTTAAAAATTAAAGAAAGCTATGTGGCATTCATGTAATAGAATATAACCAAATAATAAAAAGAGCAAACTTATTAATATAATATCACTGGTTAATGAATGCAAATGAATGGTAGTTTCCTTGTACATTCATCTTCTTAAGTCACTAGAAGAATTCTACAATTGTGTTCATATGACATCCTGGGAAAGGTAGATCTTTGGGGAAAAAGAACATCAGGGTGTTACTTGGGGATTCAGGATGGGCTGAGAGGTGGTTTGACTCCAAAGGCAGCACTGGTGGTTTTTGAATGACAGCAAAGCTCTGCATCTCCTTCACTGTGCAGTTACAGGATTTTAGGGATTTTTGAAAACTGAGAATCTGTCGTTACATGAGTGCCTTACTTTGTATGCAAATAAGAATGTATTTTGACACTTCTTTTAAAAGTAATATGACTGCTGGGTAAAGGAAAAATAGCTTTATTTTCCCCACTAATGAGCTCCATTATAGGTTGTCTGATGTAGACTGCAGACATATATATATATATATATATATATGCATATACATATGTTAAAAATAATAAAGAAAAAAGAAGCTATCAGTTTGAGAGTAGGGTCATGGAAAGGGCTGGAGGAATAAAAGGGGAGGGGGAAGTGATGTAATTCAATTTAATTGAAATAAATATTTTGTAAAGAATATTGTTTCTGTGTGTCTGTAGTCATTCACACCAAGGTAGTTTCCTGGTACATTCATCTTCTTAAGTCACTAGAAGAATCTAATACATGGAAGTTTGGAGATACAAGGGCAGGCTCCATATATGATGGGGAAGAAATAATTTGCAACAAATAAGTTTCACCCATGCATGTAAGGAATCATCTACTCACAGTAGGAGAGGCTGACAAGACTGCTTCAAATGGTTATAGGTTCTGTAGTCCCATTGTATTCAATGGTGGCTTTCAAAGTCATTTCTTAAACTTGAATAATTCGATTCCACAAATGCTTTGCTGACTTTGCATTCAAATATCTTAAATACCACTTTGGAAATGATGGAATGATAAAAATGAATATTTACTTTTAAGATGTCTTAGTTTTTGTTTTTTTAAATAAGAGGTTTTTTTAGATTATAATGGACTAATATTTTGACCTTGCTGTCATTTGTTTTCTTATATCAAGATTCAAACTTTTGTTGTTTCTTTTTCTCAGTGTTCTAGAAAATACATAGCCTGAAATAACTTGGGAATACATACTTTCTTTGTTTTATGGGTTGTCTGTTCATATTCTTTGTGGCTTTTCCTGGCTGGTGTGTGTGTGTGTGTGTGTGTGTGTGTGTGTGTGTGTGTGTGTGTGTGTGGTGTATGCATGGGTATACATGCTAGTATATGTGTGGGTGTATGTGTGAATGGTAGGGTGAACACATGTGTGTATATATGTAGATCCAAAGTCAGTATTGAGTGTCTTCCTAGATCTTTCCCCCTTTGTTTATTGAGTTAGGGACTCTCATCAAGCCTGAGCTCACCAATGCCAGATAGCACAGCTGGCTAATTTTCTGAGGAATCCCCCCTCTGCTCCCTGATCTGGGATGCCAGATAATTGTCCCACCTCTTGCCTACTCAGTTTTCATATGAATCTGGAGATCCAAATTCCAGTCTTTACACTTGTACCGCATTATTTATCCACTAAGCCATCTCTCAGCCCTTTATCATGTTTTCTTTTTGTATATATTCCTCTTTCAATCAGACATTTAGGTAGATAAACCTGCATATGGATAGATTTGATAATATGCTTATAATCAGCTTTGAAAATTTCCTTTCCATTTGTTTTAATTTTATAATTTAAAATGAAAATTTCACAGTATTGCTATAGTACATTTTACATATCTTCCTCTTAGATGAATATTTCACATGACCATAAAACTATCAAACAGTGAAATTAACACTCATATATTACTATTTATCATTAATAAACCACTGATCCATTGTACTAACTCCCACTTATTCACTAAAGTCATTTTTTTGTTGTTGTTGTTCCAGGATTCATCCAAGTCGCCACCTTGACTTTTTACACACCTTTAATCTGGGATAGTTCCATAGTCTCATTATTTTTGTGATAATGCTTTTGAAGACTTCTGGTCAGTTCTTTTGTTAAATTCAGTCTGGAGTTTGTGGCATGTGTACCTAGTGGACTGGGTTTATACAGTTTGAGACAGTACGTCACTTAAGCTATGGGATATCTATCACAGAAGAGATAGTATGTGTCAATCTGCACATTCTTTCTGATCTTAATTTTGCATAGTTAGTGAATCTGGTATCTGCCAGGCATCTCCACTGTACTGTTACTATTTACATTTGTAGTTAAAAAAAATCAAGGTTAGGTATTTTGGGAACATGGAAACTATAAACCAATAACCTTATTATTAGGCTAATATTGATAATATTGTTTTCTTTTAATCCAGTGGTTCTCAACCTGTGGGCTGTGACTTCTTTGGGGGAGTGTGGAATAGCCCTTTCATAGGGGTCGCCTAAGACCATCAGAAAACACAGATACTTAGATTATGATTCATAACAATAGCAAAGTGACAGTTAAGTAGCAAGAAAAATAATTTTATGCTTGAGTGTCACCACAATATGAGGAACCGTATTGAAGGG
The DNA here is from genome assembly GCA_902168405.1 of Peromyscus aztecus. NCBI lineage: Eukaryota > Metazoa > Chordata > Mammalia > Rodentia > Cricetidae > Peromyscus > Peromyscus aztecus. The sequence goes on along the minus strand of CABHPQ010150922.1, from coordinate 16,318 downwards.
TCCCAGCATTAGGAAGTTGGAGAACCACTGTTTTAATAACTTTCAAAATTTCATTTCTCTTCATTCACTAGAACCTTAATCAATACTCAAAGCAGTAGACACTAATGTAAGTTTGATCACTGCATGAGATGATTCCCCATAAGTGTCTTTTTCCTTCTCCCTACTGACATCCCAGGCTGTGCCCCTGCTCTGACCACTTCTAGACACAGATCCTCACTCTGGTGTGTGCTGAAGTTTCTTCCTGGTCCTCTGTGTCTGCAGTCACTACTTATCATAATCTTATGCTTTCCCCTTTCTGCCCTTTTACCTGTGGATTTCCATTTCTTCCTTTCTTCTCTAGGGTACTCAGCATTTCTATTCTATGGATATTTTCCTTTGTTTTTCCATGACACCATTACTCATTTGGAAAAACATCACCAATATATTTTCATTTTCCCATTTAATTTTTCTGTGTCTAAGAAGAAGCCATCAGGGTAATGAATGTGTTTAATGTGAATTTTGATCTGTCCTTTGAGCATGCTAGCGCACCTGCTAGCTTCTTTAATGGGCAGACTTTAAAAAACGTTCTCATCTATGGTAAAATATAGGATTAATCTACTTTATCTACTGTAACAACATTTTGTAAGCTTTTAAAATGACTTGTTACTCCACTAGAATCTTGAGCTTCAGTGATTACTCTTGCTTGTATGTTCTTCTAGATAATAGCTTTATCTCCAAAATTAGATGTTGTCAGAGAAATCTCACTTTCTTTTCTAAAGCTTTCATGATTTTTGAAAAAAAAAGAACTTTTTTTAAAATTATCACCTGTAGAAACAACAAGTGTGTCTAGTAATCATTGTTTATTACTTTCCTTTAGTTAATGGCACACCAAGATTTAGGTTATGAACTGAGAGTATGAACTTCTGCCTCTTCTAAGACTCTAAGATGGTTCCAGTATGAGAAGGCAGTAAAAGTCCATTATCAAGAAATTACAGGATTAATTTAAATGTAATACGTGTTTCCTGTGTATAAAATGTCACAGTTGCTCAACATGCACACTGTAGCTTTTACTCTCATGCTAGGAATAGTTTATTAATTTGAAGGTGAGCTTGGAAGACACTTTCATGTTTCCATCTTGTATTTCTATTGAATTCCAAAAACTGAAATGCAAAATAGTTTTCACTGTTTAAAAACCTCATGTTTTTGCCACATATATTACATGTGATATGTAAATTATTCCTAAACATTACAACTATAAAACTTAATTTTTTTCAGAACACACTTTTTAATATCACAGGCTGTCATCTTCTTGATAGAAATTCTAACTTATTCATGTGGGCAGAGACAATATTTAGCAAACTTTCAGGTAAATGAGAGTACAATTACATGATATATGGCATTAATTTCTTGTGAACACTGAGTAACATTCACAGAAGTCTCTAAAATGAGATTCCTTCTTCTCAATATTGTCTTCTTTGTGATATATTTTAATACTTTGTTGTTTTGTTTTTAATTATGTATATGTGTATATGTTGGTGTGAGGGTGTGTGCATGTGAGTACAGGTGACTGTGCCAGTCAGAGATGTTGAATCTCTCTTGGAGCTGGAATTACAGGCAATTGTGAGCTGTCGAAAAAGGTGTTATTGCAGGATGCAACTCAGGTCCTTTGGAAGAGCAACATATGCTTCTAACAACTGAACAATCTATCCAACCCTAGAAATATTTGTAGAAAAAGAAGTTAAATGCTAGGTCTTCATCCCAAATGTAATAACACATCTGGTAAGTCTTCAGTCTTAACCATTGATAGAAAAAATAACTATTACATGTGAATTATTACAAGATCATTGTCACTGTCTCCCTGTTACATCCTTGCCCTCAATTGGATAGCAAGAAAACATACATATAACTGTGTCTTCCTTGGTAAATATAGTCCAAAAGCTTTCTGCCATTCTTAGAATGAAATACCTACTTCCACAGCCCTATTTCTTTGGACCCATCTCTTACTGCCCTGTAGCAAAAGTTTCTCTCATCCCACTTTGCCCCAAAGTCCTGTTGCCTCTTTTAAAATAATCATTCAGAGGCTTATATTAATTATCAACTGTATGGCTTATGGCAGGCTTCTTGCTAGCTAGCTCTTTCATCTTAAATTAACCCATTTCTATTTATCTATGTATCGCCACATGTTCCATGGCTTTACCTGCATCCCATTGCATGTTGCTCCTTGGATGGCAGAAAGGGGGATATGATATAGACATGATAGGATAAAAGGGTAGATTATGGAATCTACTTTTAAAGTGCAACAACTTGTTTGAAATGTTTTACATTGCTATGGATTTTGATTTATTGATACAAATTTAAAGTTAATTTTGTTATATTATATATATATATATTTCTACTCTTGTTTACGGTGTTATGTTTATGCAACTCATCATATTGCAATGTATAATTAAGAAATACAGATTAATAATTAGTCTTCTATGATAGTCAAATCTATAGTCTATATTAGGAATCTTAGAAGGTCTTATTAATAAAAACAAACCTGGAGCCAGGTATTGGGGTGAATGCTGGAAAATTAGAGAAGCAGAACAAGCCACAGCTACCTCACCTTGCCAGTTCCTCAACTGATCCTGTTTCCTCAGACTGGAAGCCTCTGAGTCCTCATATCCGAATGGATCTCAGCTGAACTGCTGCTAGAAACCTAAAAGCTTAACCAGCCAAATGCTTCTAGTTTCTGGTCTTCACGCCTTATATATCTTTCTGCCTTCTACCATCACTCCCTGGGATTAAAGGCTCACTTCTTTGGATTAAAGGCGTGTGTTACCATGCCTGGCTGTTTCCAATGTGGCCTTGAACTCACAGAGATCCAGAGGGATTTCTGCTTCTGGAATGCTAGGATTAAAGACGTGTGCTACCACTGCCTATCCTTTATGTTTAATATTGTGGCTGTCCTGTTCTCTGATCCCAGGTAAGTTTATTAGGGTGCACAATATTTTGGGGAACACAGTACCACCACAATAGTCATGTTAGTTATGTTTTTAGATATACGAAGATATATTTCAATTAGGTAGGTAATTTTCAAACACTTCAAAGACCTAAAGAATATGGTAATTAAAATGTTTTAAGAACTTAGACTTTTTGAACAGTGAGACATGTCTGCTCCTGGCTGTACCAATTACTTCAAAGAGGATGATAGGCATTGAAGAAACTCATTATGGAGTTTGCTTTTTTGTGGCAAAAGTTAGTCACTGGGTAAAAACAAATGCCCTTGCCTGGACTGCTAGGCAAGATGTTGTATAAACTGGACATTTAGGATCCATAGGAAAATGACCACTGAATTCTGCCAAAATAAGGCGAGATGGTCCTTCAGGTTCCTGCTTCACAGAGGAGATTGCCAGACATTCTGCAGGACACAGAGAGAAGTGACTGAGAAACTCTAGGCCTATAGGCTGAAGATGGATGCCCCAAAGCAGAGGAACTTTGGATGACTGTCCAGGCAGTCAGATGTCTCTGTTATTCTAGATTTTTGGAAGTTGCTTACAATACACTTCCTGTTTACTTAGGTAATAGATCTTTCTGGGGGTCTTTGATGGAGTTGAAGACTAGATAGTTATAATTATAGCTTTCCTTAGTCATGATAAAAGATGAATTAGATATAAAACTTTAGACTCACAAAATAGGATATATAGTAGAATATTTTCTAATTTTGCCAAATATAAATAGACCAGATATTGTAACTGTAATTCTTGCTTGATAACTGGTTTGTTATATATAATTTTACTATGTTAAAATTAAAGCATTCATTTTTTATTAGACAGAAAAGGGGGAAATGCTGTGGGATGTCTTTCTGTATGCTATGAATATATGCTGTTTCTATTGGTTAGTAAATAAAGCTTCATTGGCCTATGGCAGGGAAGGATGGAGCCAGGTGGGAAAATCCAAGAGAGAGAGTGAGAGGAGAAAGGAGAGTGGAGGGAGACACTGAACTGCCTTCCAAGGAGCAACATGTAATAGGACGCAGGTAAAGCAGCGGAACATGTGGCGATACATAGATAAATAGAAATGGGTTAATTTAAGATGAAAGAGCTAGCTAGCAAGAAGCCTGCCATAGGCCATACAGTTGATCATTAATATAAGCCTCTTAGTGATTATTTTATAAGTGGCTATGGGACTGTAGAGCCAGGTGGGACTGGAGAAACTTTGCGACTCCCTTTCTTCCCTTACTTCAAATCATTAAGCACATTCATATTGGCTTTTCCTGTTGTGCAATATTTCAAGCTCTTTCGTACTTTTCAAACACTATCTTAACAGATGATGGGCAAGCTACATTTCTGTGTCTGGTTAGAACTCAACTCAAAGTTCAAACCTACTCAGCAGGAGACCTTCTGACAAGCCCAACCCCAATGGACCCTAGTCCAGCTTTCATTTTGAGTATAGTCACAGAACTTGACTTTTTACAAAATCATGTTCATTTTTTGGGGGTAATTTTGCATTTTCATCTTCACTATTGGAAGGTATGTTTTATAAAAAATGAGCTTCCCAGGCTGGGCAGTGGTGGTACACGCCTTTAATGCCAGCACTCAGGAGTCAGAGCCAAGCCGGATCTCTGTGAGTTTGAGGCCAGCCTGGCTTACAGAGAAAGATCCAGGACAGGCATCAAAACTACATAGAGAAACCCTGTCTCAAAAAAACAAAAAACAAAAAATAAAAAATAAATTAGCTTCCCAGGCTTTTGTAACATTGTATCATTTGATATTTGACTTTGAAGTATCTGAGACAGTCAGCAATACAGTTTTGGTTTTTTCTTTCTTTTTCTTTTTCTTTTTAAAGTTTTTTTGAGACAGGGTTTCTCTGTATAGCCTTGGAGCCTTTCTTGGAATTCACTCTGTATCCCAGACTGGCCTTGAACTCACAAAGATCCACCTGCCTCTGGCTCCCAAGTGCTGGGATTAAAGGCATGCACCACCACTGATTGTCTTGCATTACAAG
>CABHPQ010150921.1:0-30475 GCA_902168405.1 Peromyscus aztecus | reverse complement strand
TATATATATACATATTGTGAAATTACTGACAATAGTGTATTTAAAAATATTCCCTTCCCAAATTCGTTATTTTATTTTATTTTTACATGGTTTATAAATGTTTTTCTTGTTATTCTGTTTATATTGTTTTCTCCCAAGTAGAATTTATTTATTTATTTTTGTTTTTTATTTTACACCCCCATCTCTATTTCCCTTCTCTCCTCTCCTCCAAGTCCTTCCCCACAACTCCCCTCTGCGCTACCCATTCACTCCATTTCTATTCAGAAAAGTGCAGGTCTCGCATGGATTTCAATAAAACATGGCATATCAAGTTGTAGTAAGACTAAGCACCTCTCTCTATATTGAGGCTGGGCAGGGCAACCCATTATGAGGAGTAGGGTCCCAAAAGCCAGTAAAAGAGTCAGAGACAGCCCCTGCTCCCAACTGTTAAGAGTCCCATGAGAGGACCAAGCTTCATGACTGTTACATATATGCAGAAGACCTAGGTCAGTCCCATGCAGGCTCCCTGGTTATCGGTCCAGTCTCTGTGATCCCCTGTGAGCCCAGGTTAGTTGATTCAGTGGTTTTCTTGTGGTGTCCTTGACCCCTTTGCCTCCCACAATCCTTCCTCCTGACTTCTGCAGGATTCCCTGAGCTCAGCCTAGTGTTTGGCTGTGGGTCTGCATCTGTTTCCATCAGTTGCTGGATGAAGCCTCTCTGATGACAATTGGGCTAGACTCCCATCTATGAGTAGAGCAGAATATCATTAGAAATCATTTCGTTGACCTTTCCTTTTTTTTTTTTTTTTTTTTTTTTTTTTGCTAGTTCTGTTTGATTCTATCCTAGGTCTCTGGGCATCCAGCATCTGGGTCCTGGCACTCCAAGCGGTGCAGGAGTGGGCTCCCTCTCATAGGCATCAGTCTCAGACTGGGGCAGTCATTGGTTGACCACTCCCACAATCTCTGTGCTACCCTTACCCTAACACACCCCATAGGCAGGACAGACTGTTGGTCAAAGTTTTGTGGCTGGGTTGGTGTCCCAATCCCTTCACTTGAAGTCTTGCTTGGTCACAGAAGATGGCAAGTTCAGGCTATGTATCCCTTATGGCTTGGAGTCTTAGCTGGGGTCACCCTTATAGAGTCATGGGAGTTTCCCTTTTATCAGGCCTCAACCTGATCTTGAAATGACTCCCCTTTCTAGTCCTCTCTTTCAGTATTCTCCCCCTCCATCTACCCCACAACAAGATCCTTCAAGTTCCTATCCCCTCCTGCCCCCAGTTCACCCAGGAGAGCTCTTCTATTTCCCCTTCCCAGGGAGATCCATGCATCTCTCCTTGGGCCCTCCTTGTTACCTAGCCTCTCTATTCCTGAACATTTTAGCATGGCTATCCTTTACTTTACAGCTAATATCCACTTACAAGTGAGTACATGCCATGTTTGTCTTTCTGGGTCTGGGTTACCTCACTCAGGATGATTTTTTCTAGTTTCACCCATTTGCCTTCAAATTTCCTGCTGTTCTTGTTTTAAACAGCTGAGTAATACTCCATTGTGTAAATGTACCACATTTTCTTTATCCATTCTTCAGTTGAGGGACATCTAGGTTGTTTCCAGGTTATAGCTATGACAAATAATGGTGCTATGAACATAGTTGAGCACATGTTCTTGTGGTATGATTGAGCATCCTTTGGGTATATGCTGAAGAGTGGTATAGCTGGATCTTGAGGTAGATTAATTCCCAATTTTCTGAGAAACTGCCATGTTGATTTCCAAAGTGACTGTACAAGTTTAAACTACCACCAGCAATAGAGGAATGTTCCTTTTGCTCCATATCCTCTCAAGCATGAGCTGTCACTTGTGATTTTGGTCTCAGCCATTCTTACAGGTGTAAGATGGAATTTCTGAGTCATTTTGATTTTCATTTCCTTGATGGCTAAGAATGTTAACAATTTCTTTAATTTTTTTTTTTGACATTTGTGATTCTTCTATTGAGAATTCTCTGTTTGGATCTGTACCCCCATTTTGTAATTGAATTATTTTGTTTGTTGAAGTCTAGTTTCTTGAATTCTTCATATATTTTGAAAATTAGCCCCCTGTTGAATGTGGGGTTGGTAATGATCCTTTCCCATTTTGTACACAGCCGTTTTGTCCTTTTGAAGGTGTCCTTTGCCTTACAGAAGCTTTTCAGTTTTATGAGGTTTCATTTATTAATTGTCGATCTTAATGTCTGTGCTCCTGGTGTTCTATTCAGGAAGTTGTCTCCTGTGCCAGTTTGTTCAAGGATATTCCTCACTTTCTCTTCTATCAGCTTCAGTGTATCTGGTTTTATGTCAAGGTCTTTGATCCACTTGGACTTGAGGTTTGTGAAAGATGATAGATATGGATCAATTTGTATTTTTCTATCTGCCAACATCTGATTAGAGCAGCACCATTTGTTGAAGATACTTTATTTTATCCATTGTATAATTTTGGCTTCTTCATTAAAAAATCAGGTGTCCATAGGCGTGTAGATTTACATCTAGGTCTTTGATTCCATTCCATTTATCCACCTATCTGTTTTTATACAAATGCCATGTGGTTTTTATTACTATAGTTCTGTAGTAGAGTTTGAAATTAGGGATGGTGATACTTCCAGAAGTTCTCTTATTGTACAGGATTGTTTTAGCTATCCTGTTGTTTGGTTTTGTTTTATTTTTCCGTATGAAATTGATTATTGTTCTTTCAAGGTCTGTAAAGAATTGTGTTGGGGTTTTAATGTGTATTGCATTGAATCTGTAGATTGCTTTTGGTAAAATGGCCATTTTTACTATGTTAATTCTACTTATGCAATAGAATGGGAGATCTTTCCATCTTCTGATATCTTGGTCAATTTCTTTCTTCAAAGACTTGAAGTTTTTGTCATACAGGTCTTTCACTTGCTTGTCTAGTTTATACTATTTGTGGCTATTTTGAATGGTGTTGTTTCCCTGATTTCTTTCTCAGGCTGTTTATTGTTTGTCTACATAAGGGCTACTGATTTTTTTTTTTAGTTAATCTTGTATCTAGCCACTTTACTGAAGGTGCTTGTGAGGTGTAGGAGTTCTCTGGTAGAATTTTGGAGGTTGCTGATGTATCATATCATCTGCAAATAGTGATACTTAGACTTCTTTCTTTCTGATTTATATCCTCTTAATCTCTTTTAATTGTCTTATTACTCTAGCTAGAACTTTAAGGACTATATTGAATAGATATGGAGAGTGGACAGTTTCACCGTGTTCCTAGTTTTAGTGGAATTGTTTTGTGTTTCTCTCTATCTGATTTGATGTTGGCTATTGGCTTGCTGGATATTGCCTTTATTATGCCTAGATATGTCCCTTATATTCCTGATATCTCAAGACTTCTATCATGAAGGGGTGTTTGATTTTGTCAAAGTTTTTTTCAGCTTCTAATGAGATGATCATTTTTTTCTCTTTCAGTTTTAATATATTAGAATACACTGACAGATTTTTGTATGTTGAACAATCCCTATATCTCTAGAATGAAGCCCACTTGATCATGGTGGATGGTCTTTTTGATGTGTTCTTGGATTTAGTTTGTGAGCATTTTATTGACTATTTTGCATTAATGTTCATGAGGGATATTGATCTGTAATTTTCTTTCTTTATTGAGTCATTGTGTGGTTTAGGCATCAAGGTGACTGTGGCCTCATAAAATGAATTTGGTAATGTTCTTTCTGTTTTTGTTTTGTGGAATAATTATAGGAGTATTGGTATTAGCTCTTCTTTGACAGTCTGGTAGAATTCTGTGCTAAAAACATCCGGCCCTGGGCTTTTATTTCTTTTTGGTTGGGAGACTTTTAATGACTGCTTCTGTTTCCTTAGGGGTTATAGAGCTATTTAAATTGTTTATCTGATCTTGATTTAACTATGGTAGGTGTTATCTATCAAGAAATTTGCCCATTTCTTTTAGATTTGTAAAGTAAGTTTTTGAAGTATGACCTAATGATTCTCTGGAATCTCTTGGTGTCTGTTGTTATGCCCCACTTTTCATTTCTGATTTTGTTAATTTGGAAATTCTCTTTCTGCCTTTTAGTTAGTTTGGAAAAGAGTTTGTCTATCTTGTTGATTTTCTCAAAGAACCAACTTTTTGTTTCATTGAATCTTTGTATTGTTTTCTTTGTTTCTATTCTATTTATTTAAGCCCTCAGTTTGATTATTTCCTGCCATCTACTCCTCTTGGGTGCATTTGCCTCTTTTTGTTCTGGAGCTTTCAGGTGTGCTGTTAAGTTGCTAGTATGAGATCTTTCCAAATTCTCTATGAAGGCGCTTAGTGCTATGAACATATTTTCCTCTAAGCACACCTTTCATTGTGTCCCATAAATTGGTTATGTCGTGCATCCATTTTCATTGAATTCTAAGAAGTCTTTATTTCTTCTTTGATATAGTAGTCATTTAGCAGAGAGTTGTTCATGAGTTTGTAGGCTTTCTATTGTTTCTGTTGTTGTTGAAATACACTTTTTATCCATGGTGGTCTGATGGAATGCAGGGGGTTATTTCAATTTTCTTATATATGCTGAGACTTGCTTTGTGACCCTGTATTTGGTCAATTTTGGAGACTGTTCCTTGAGGTTCTGAGAAGAAAGTGTATTCTTTTGTGTTTGTTTAAATGCTCTGTAGATGTCTGTTAGATCCACTTGTTTCATAATATCGGTTAGCTCCAGCATTTCTCTGTTTAGTTTTGTCTGGATGGTCTGTCCATTGGTGAGAGTGGGGTGTTGAAGTCTCCTACTATTAGTGAGTGAGGGTCAGTATGTGAATTTAGCTTTAGCAGTGTTTCTTTTATAAACGTGGGTGCACTTGTGTTTGGGAAATACATGTTGAGACTTGAGATGTCATCTTGGTTGAATTTTCCTTTGATGAGTATGAAATGTCCTTCCCCATCTCTTTTGATTAATTTTGATTGGGAGTCTATTTTGTTAGCTATTAGAATCACTACACTAGCTTGCTTTTTGGGTTCATTTGCTTGGAAAATCTTTTTCCAAACTTTTATTCAGAGGTAATGTCTGTTTTTGATATTGAGCTATGTTTCTGGTATGCAGCAGAATTATGGATCCTGTTTTCACATCCATTCTGTTAGCCTATGTCTTTTTATTGGGGAATTGAGCCTATTGCTATTAGGAGATATTAATGACCAAAGATTGTTAATTCATTTTATTTTGTTGTTGTTGTTAGTAATGGGGTGTGTGTGTGTGTGTGTGTGTGTGTGTGTGTGTGTGTGTGTGTGTGTGTTTCCCTTCTTTTGATTTTGCTGGTGTGAGATTATTTCCTGTGTTTTCCTGGGTGTAGTTAACCTCTTCAGGTTGGCGTTTTCCTTTTAGTACCTTCTATAGGGCTGCATTTGTGGGTAGATACTGTTAAAATTTGACTTTTTCATGAAATCTATAGTTATTAAATTTTTGCTGGGTATAGTTATCTGGGCTGGCACCTGTGGTCTCTTAGAGTGTGCAAGAGGTCTGTTCAGGACCTTCTGGCTTTTAGTCTCCATTGAGAAGTTAGGTGTAATTCTGATGGATCTGCCTTTATATGTTTCTTGGCCTTTTTCCTTTGCAACTCTTAAAATTCTTTATTTGTTCTGTACATTTAGTGTTTTTATCATTATATCATGGGGGGACTTTCTTTTCTGGTCCAATCTATTTGGTGTTCTGTAACTTTCTTGTACCTTTATATGCATTTTTTTTCCTTTAGGTTAGGAAAGTTTTCTTCTATGATTTAGGATATTTTCTGGGCCTTTGAACTGGGATTCTTCTCTTTCTTCTATCCCTATTGTTCTTAAGTTTGGTCTTTTCATAGTGTCCCAGATTTCCTGGTTGTTTTGTGTCAGGAACTTTTTATATTTAACATTTTCTTTTACCATTGTATCAATATTTTCTATTGTATCTTCAATGTCTGAGATTCTCTCTTCCATCTCTTGTATTCTGACTGTGATACTTACACCTGTAGTTCCTGTTCACTTACCTATGTTTTCTGTTTCCAGGATTCCCTCAGTTTGTCTTTTCTTTATTGATTCTGTCATAGTTTAAATATAATTGGCCCCCATAATCTCATTGGGTGTGGCACTATTAGGAGGTATGGCTTTGTTGGAATAGGTCTAACCTTGTTGGAGGAAGTGTGTCACTATGTGTGCAGACTCTGAAGTTTTCTATGCTCAGGATACCATCCAGTGTCCCAGTCAACTTCCTATTGCCTACAAAATGTAGGACTCTCAGCTACTACTCCAGCACCATGTCTGCCTGCACACCATCATGCTTTCTGTCATGATGATAATGGACTGAACCTCTGAAACTGTAAGGGAGCCATCTGAATTAAATGTTTTCATTTATAAGAGTTGCCATGGTCATGGTATCTCTTCATAGCAATAGAAACCCTAACTAAGACTTCTTTTTCCATTTTCAGGTCTTGAATGGTTTTATTCATTTCCCTCAACTGTTTGTTTGTGCTTTCCTAGATTTCTTTAAGGGATTTGTTCATTTCCTCTTTAAGGACCTCTATCACCTTCCTAAGGTGCTTGTGTGCTTCTGCTGTGCCGGAATATCCAGGGCTTGCTATAGGAGGGCATGTGAGCTCTGGTGGTGCCATCTTGCCCTGGGTGTTGTTGTGTTCTTATGCTGGCCTCTAGTCGTCTAGGTTTGAGGTTATTTTCAGTTTGGGTCCTGATTTCTGAGTTTATCTCTGTTGGATGGTTGCTTTTTGGATGCATTCCCCTCTTGTTTTCTGTTTCCTCTCTGGTCTTCTGGCCTAAGTGGCCTGTGCTTCTGGTGACCAGCAAGTCTTCAGGTCTAGAATTGTGTCTCTGCTGGTGGCATACTTGACCTCTGAGGGTTTAGGTGCTTGGTTTGCTTCTCAGGTTCTGGGGTTCTGGATACTGGTGTGCTATCTGGGGTTCCAGGTATCTGGCATTCCCAATATCAGCATGGCCTCCAGTATAGCAGGTGTCTTCTAGGATTCCTTGTGACTGTATGGTATCCAGTAGAGCTTCCTGGGTTGTGGGCTGGGATATCAAGCCTGGGGAAGGGGCCAAGTAGAATTTTTACCTTAAAATATTTCATATGTATTAAAATGTAAATTAATTAAATATGGAATGTTTTTATAATAAATTTTAAACATGCATAATCACTAATATTGAAAGAAAAACACTACTTCCTCTCTATATTCATGCACCTACAGCTCTTTATTGTATAAATTGATATCATTTACTTGACCTAATTAATAGAAGCTTGAAGTAATGTGTTGATGGTAATCTTTGGAAATTGGTCAGATTGTTTCCTGAAGTTAAAATTTTATATGTGGATTTATATATTATATGTATAAAATTTTATGTGTGGATGTACATATAATTTTGTATGTGAGTAAATACATCCTATATATATGGTATATTGGACATATATATTATATTCACATATAAAATTTATATAAAATATTGTGTATGTACTATATTTTATATATTATATATAACATTTAATGAAAAAGGCAATGAATTTGAAAAAGCAAGGGTGTTTATATGGGGGGATTCAGAGAGGACTGAAAAGGAAAAAGAAAATGACATATAAAATTAACATTAAAAATGCATGAAAAGGTAAGAAATCTATATGTAGGATTATTGGATATAAAATATGTAAAAACTAGTCAATTTTATCAAAATACTCTTGACAAAATGGCTAATCTCTTTTCAGCAGTACATGAGACGGGCTTCATTTCCTGCTATACCCAGTCCTGTCATTCTTGTTCAGCTTTGCAGGTGGACAGACAAAAGTTAGTCCAGGAAGTTTCATTTGCAGCATGATATGACAAGGCAAGTGAAAAGAACCAAATTCAGGAAGCGTCAGAGACCAAATTGAGTTGAAGCTTGTCATCAAATTTAAACAGTGCACTGGAGAAAGTTCCATCAGTTGCCTGCCTGGACATGATCTTGTAGCCAGCACTTCCAGCAACCATGTGGAGGTCTCATTGAAAGACAGATGGGAACAGGGAAACAGGGGGGCCAAGAATATTCCCATGTTGTGCTCAATTCATTTGGAAACATGCTTGCACTTCTGACAGTATAAGCCGAAGAGTAGGAGAAATGAGCTAATGGGGTGAATATCTCAAGAATGAGAATGCAAAGCCATGGCTAAGAGGATGGGAGATTGGAAACTAGAAAGGAAAAAGCTGGGGAGTCTTTGTTGAAAGACCCAGCTACATGAAAGAATTTTAGAGGTTGTTTAGTTGAGTAGTCTTCAAACTTCAAACTCAACTCTTTTAGGAACTTAGTTGGATTTTAGAAGCTAGAGTAGGTAATTCAGAGGAAAATGTGGTGTGTGTGTGTGTGTGTGTGTGTGTGTGTGTGTGTGTGTGTTTATGCACACACAAGTAGGTAAAGAAGGATATTAATTTGTCTTAGTCACCTTGAGCTACTTGATCAAAATGGCATAAACCAAATATATTGAACAATATACATTTGTTTTTTCAGTTCTGATGGATCATGGGGTCCTGTGGTGGTATTGTGTTCCTCAAAATATTGTGCACCCTAACAAACTTATCTGGGGTCAGAGAACAGAACAGCCACTAGATACAGAGGCTAGAAAATGGTGGCACTCACACCTTTAATCCTAGCATTTCAGAGGCAGAAATCCCTCTGGATCTCTGTGAGTTCAAGGCCACATTGGAAACAGCCAGGCATGGCACACGCCTTTAAAATCCAAGGAAGTAATGGCAGAAAGCAGAAAAGTATATAAGGTGTGAAAACCAGGAACTAGGCTGGTTAAGCTTTTAGGCTTTGAGCAGCACCGTTCAGCTGAGATCCATTCTGAATGAGGACTCAGAGGCTTCCAGTCTGAGGAAACAGGATCAGCTGAGGAATTTGCAAGATGAGGTAGCTGTGGCTTGTTCTGCTTCTCTGATCTTCCAGCATTCACCCCAATATCTGGCCTCAGGTTTGATTTTATTAATAAGTACCTTTAAGATTCATGCTACAGGGTCCCACCCTGATTATCTTATCTCTTGTCTAAATATAATTACCTCCCACAAGTTCCAATTTCAAACTGTTGTATCATGCTTCAATGTGTCTCCTGGGGGACTCACAAATATTCAGTCCACAACACATAATAGAACCCTTTCAGTATGGTCTTCATTTATTGTTTTTCTAGAGTCTCTACATTTAACTCCAGGGCACCAGGCTTTTCTATAAGATTTCCCTTGTGCAAAGAGCTCCTGTTATATTAAAAGATTAGAAACTTCATAATCTAGTTGGAAATCCTAAATAAGCAAACAGGTGTTGTAACTGAGTCTCTAAGGCAGCAAGTGGCTTTTTAAAACTTATCCATTCATTCTGAATATTTTGTAAATGCTTGCTTTAGGCCAGCAACTGAAATGGCCATTGAATTGAAAGTACAAGGAGTAAGATGGAAATAGTCAAATAACAAACAGGGGCTAACCGCTTTTGACCATTATATAAATGTGTGCATTGAATTATCTGTGACATGGCAGTCCTGGGCCAGTGTGGTTTAAGATTCAACAAGATGGGTGTTCCTTAGCCTCATACCATGGGCTGAACCTGTCCAGACCTTGAGATGCCCTCTAACACCACATGTGAAGTAGAGAAAACAAACTCCAGAGTAACTATAAAGAAACCAATCGCTTTTACTTTATATACTGACTCAAGGTGAAGTCATTACTATTTAAAGTCATTAGAAACAACCTCTTCTTCAGTGGCAGTGTTCTCAGTGCTAAAATTCAACATTTGTATTTCAAACAGACCTTGACTTTGGTGTTACTGTCATCAACCTGAAATTCTCTGACTTCCTGTTGGATGCACAAGGCCCTTCACATCTCCCCCTCCCTGTAGCTTCTTGGTGTCACTAGCATGCCTATTGACATACTGATAAAAGCAACTTCTACTGAGGTCTTTTTAACTCAGCCCATGGATCAATATATGCCATGTGATTTATTTTATTTTCATGGCTTTATATTTTCTGTTATAAAAGTATTATGTTTTCATTGGTGGAAAGTTGGAAAAGTTGAATAAAAAAACACAAATGAGAAATGGTAAAAGGCATTCACCATCCTTCCATGCATATGTATTAAATGTCAACATATTCATTTATATATTTTTATGTTTTATTTGCATAAGTAAATATTGGTAGGGTTCTGCTGTACTTTCTATTTTATAAATTGCTCAAGAAAAAGTCTAAAGACATCATTTGATATCATCTAAATTTCTACTCTGATTCCTGATGTTGACATTATAACAATAACATTTATTTAAGATTTTCTCTGTGCCAGTTAACACTGAAAAGTCATATATATGCACTGTTTTAGTCAGGTTCTCTATGGAACAAAACCAATGAGGTGAATATATGTATGTATATAAATATATTAAGTGGGCTTTAAAAACAGCAATAACCAAATCACCCCTAAGTCTCTGAGAACCTGGTACCCCATCCTTGAAGCCGGTTCCTCAACTCTGAATAGTCCCCCAAAAGCTGTCTATCACTGGGGAGGGGAGCATGATAACTCTAAGTTGCTCAGTTCACAAGGCTAGGTGCCTCTCACTTTGAGGCTAGGAGCCTGGAAAGTTGCTGGAGAGCTGCTGGTTCCTCTTCCAGGGAGAAAGGCTGGAAACTGCTTCCACTGTCAACAAAGGTATCAGTAGTGGCAATAACAGAAAGGCAAATGAACTGGGTGAAGGGTAGAAAGGCCAACCAAACAAAAAAAACTGAGAATAACCTTTTTGAAATACCATTTTTTATTTGGGCTTCTACCTGAAGGTACCCCTGACAATTGGTACCACAGAAGGCACCAACATCTATTAAGGCAATTAGGACATCTCTTCTGGTGATGCTTCCTTCTCAGAAGACTCTAATTTGTTGCAAGATGACATTAAAATCAAACAATATGTGTTGTGTCATAGCCATCTAGTGTGGTCACATGACTATCACCATTTGACAGAGGGAATGGAGCACAGTAGACTTTGATTCATTGACTCAGATTTCACATGTAAGAGAGTGCAGGAATTAGAAGCCAGAAACCATAACTGTTTTCAGCCTGGGATATTCAGCCTGGCAGTAATACCTAGCCTGCTGTGGTAAACTTAAAATGATTCCCTAGTATTGGGGAAACAATCCTACATTTTTAATCTCAGAGTTATGAAATACTTTAGTTAAGATTTGACAAAATCTTCAAAATACAAATTTTGGAAAGTTGGCAAAAGCTAGCACCCAGGCAAGTGCCTTGATATTGGCTGCCTAGGCCATGCCTGCAAAATGACCTGCACTTACTACATCTTCTATGCTTATCTTAACAGTTTATAAGAGTTCATCATTCTTTGATATTTCAAGAAAGTACTTGGAAGCTAAATAGAATATGTAAGAGTGTTTAAGTCAAAGGTCTTCAGAGACCAAGTCTGTTTTTGAAAATGCATTGAGGGATTATATTGACATTGATTTAGTAGAACTTCCTTCATACTTATTTTCAGCATAAGTATATCTGGGAATGTCTTTTCTACAATGAAATTATTTTTAGCAGACATGAACTTACAGTAGCACTTTGGGAATATTTGAGTATTCCAATGTCTCTCTTGTATCACATACAAAATAATAGACCTTAAATTGTTTCCATTGGTGTATGTACATTGTACACAGTATAGACAAGAGGTTTTTTATTTAAATATTTTGAGAATTTCATGTGTGACTACTCTATGTACATCATTTCTACCCAACTCTTCCCATGCCCTTCTCTCAAAGTCATGAGCCCTTCTTTAATTATTGTTGAACACACACACACACACACACACACACACACACACACAGAGAGAGAGAGAAAGAGAAAGAGAGAGAGGAGAGAGAGAGAGACTACTGAGTCTACTTAGTGTTTCTAATATGCGTATATATGTATATATGTATATATAGAGACTACTTAGTCATATATATATATATATATATATATATATATATATATATATAGAGAGAGAGAGAGAGAGAGAGAGAGAGATGGCCACTTGTAGCTGGATGACCTATCAAGGGTCTCATCCCTGCAGAAGACTGATTATCTTTATCTTTCCCATTATTTGCATGTAACTCTTCATCTAGGAGTGAGGCCTTATAAAATTTCCCCTAACCATGTTGATATGCTGATTGGTATTGTGTGCAGGTCTTGTTTAGGAAATCATATTTTTGAGATTTCATGCATACCTTTGTTGTCATATATAGAAGACATGATTTCATAGCAGACATCCTGGTCCTCTGACCCTTACAATCTTTCTGTCCCACTTCCATGGTGTTCCCTGAGCCTTAGGTATAGGTTTGTGTTGTCAATAAATCAATCTGGGTTGGGTACCCCAAATTCGGTTGTTCTCTACAGTTTCATCTACTGTAGATTTGTGTAATGGTCTCCATAGACTGCAAAAAAAAGATGCTTCTTCTATGAGGGATAAGAGATGTACTTACTTGTGGGGAAAAGATAAATATTAAAATATTATAAATACAGTTAGGAATTATACTGGTTTAGGAAAGGAGTGTTCACCTCTAGGGTCTCACCAGAGGTGAGTAGTTGGCTAGGTTTACAGTCCCAAACATGAATTCACTCCTATTGAGAGGGTCTTAAGTGCTGCTTAGAGAGATATTTATTACCCTCAAATGTACCATTTGATATGTAAGTGTCACCATGATATACTTGGGACTATCTTGCCATGCTGGCTATTGTGGTTCACAGGCTTTACAGCTGGGTAGAACTATTGATTGATTTCTTCCCTTAGCAGCTTGTATAGCTCCTTTGGATACTGTGAGAACAAGCCCTTAGAGAGAAGGCATCTGAGTCAGTTCCAGCTTGATTTCTCCAAGTCTTATATCTGAAGTGAGTGGTAGCGTCAGCAATAGGGTCTTACTTTTAAGTTCTGGGAAGCAACCAAGCGTTTAATAATAACTGAACAATTGGCATTCATCTCATCATTTCTCTCAATTTTGAAATAAACCAATATTAAAAATTCTCTCAAAATCACTCTTACATATCTCTTTGCTCAACCACCTACTCAGTATACACCATTTGTTACATATTTTGGAACAGTGGAATTACATTTTTCCTGTCAGATTCTAAGTGGGCTCTTGGGGTTATGCTGTGCACAGCCAGTGCCAAACAGCTGGCCCTGTTTCCTGTTGTCATTGTCATCAGCCTCCTGCCTTCACACACACACACACACACACACACACACACACACAACCGAAAGCCTGTTTTTCTTTTCTCCTTGCTAACAACAGTGGCTTGAAGGACATGAAGATGAGACTTTGGAATCAGCACTGTCACCCACTGTGATATTAAGCAATTATTTAAGCTAATTGCTTCAGTATTTCTTCCCCTATAATTTGAGGCTAATGATAGCACTGTGCAATAACTTGTAAGTGGAGGTTAAATAAAATAATGCATATAAAAGTTTAATTGTTTGGACCCTGATCAATAGCTAGAAGCCAAAGGACATTTTTGGTGAAAGGGTAGCAAACCCATTCAGGATAAGAATCAAGGTATACTCTAAAGTGAGAAATCCATGGGAGTGTGCTTATGGAGTATTAGGGAATTTATTAGGATATAAATTGAGGAAATACACTCACAAATACAGAACCAAGTAGACAGCTGAGGTTGTCCTCTGATCTGACCGGGAATGAATCCACCTGGCAGTTTGATCATACCAGGAAGCAGGAATCAGGGAGAAGGGTCTCATGACCCCTCTTCCTTTCCATTTAAGAGATCATGTACTACGGCAAGAAGCACCACCTCCATCAGGCCATATAGCTCAAGGTAATGGGCAAAGCAAATACCACTACATTTCCCTTTTTTGTCTAAATAAGAAGGTTCTAAACCTAATGCAAACTATATACAATAAGAATGATTATCAAGTATTGTCCAGGAGAAATAAAGGGTAATCACATAAACAGAAATGGAACTACAACCAATAAGAACAACATCAAACAAGAAACATATGGTAAATGTCCAGAAATGTCCAGGACATAGGTAAATGGCAAATTATCGAGATTATTCCAGTAGCTGTCCTATCCTGAAGAATCTAAATCTAGTACCTAATATGTTTTTAGCTAAGGTATGAGAGGATTGTAACTGTAACTATCTAGTCTTCATCTCCATCAAAGAACTGAGAAGGAAATACCTGAGGAAACAGGAAGTGCAAATAAGCAATTTTGAAAAAAAATTCGAGAATAGACAGAGACAGCTGGTAGCCCAGAGAGTCACCTAAAGATTCTCAGCACCATTGGGGGCATCAATTTTGGCTATAGGCCTAGAATATCTGACAAATAATTTTCAGAAGCAGGAATTTTGAGAAACCATCTTACTCTGTCTTGGCAAGGTTCAGTAGTTGCTTTTCTTTGTGTCCTGCTTGTCCAGAAAGGACAGTGTTCATATTGTCAGCAGTCAAGGCAAGGGAAGTTCTTTGTCCAGCAGGCCATTTTGTGCTAAGAAGAAGACAAACTTCCAAATGAAGTGTCTTAGAAGCGCAACATTCTCTTGGGTGTAGATCGCTGCTGCCAGGAGCAATTGTGTCTCACATCAACAGAATTTTTTAAGTTATCAAAACCTTTAAATGCCATATTTTCTGGGTCTATGAAATATTTGAAGATTACCTATCCATCTAACATAAGTTTCTGTAAATCTGGAAAACCTAACTAAAATAACTATAGATATGACACTCATGAATGACTATTAGACTTTAAGTCTTATCTACTAAATAACCTAAAGACTAAGGCTTCACATAAACAGAGTAAGCAATCTGTAAACAGATGTACAGTATAAGGACAATGACCTCAAAATTGTGAAAATACACAAAATATCTTAAATGGAGGTAGAAATGTGTAGTGCAATATGATAACAATATTCTTAATATGTATCAATATACAAAGTATCCTAAACAGATGTAGAACATACATACATTATGGTAAATATAATTTTACATTTGTATCAATATGCAAAATACATCAAATAGGAATGGGAACATATATACAATATGACAATTATAGTTTTGAATTTGTATCAATATACAAATTATCTTAAATAGGAGTAGAAAAATAGTTTATATTTGTATCAATATACAAGAATCCATATTAGTACAAATTATCTAAGGCTGATAGTTTACTAAATTAGTTTGCTTGTAGATACAATAATCTCCCTTAATATACTATACCTATCCATTCCCCTTTTTTCTTTTCCAAAAAAGAATCCTGAGTCTAAGTTTTATTGTCCCCCAACCCTATAACAACTTATCCATAAACCTGAGAAAATGAAAACTTTTGGGAGAGGGGGTGTCATATTCTTAAAATTGCTTCCTGCTGTTTAGGACATGATGGTATCTCTGTGGGATCCTGTAAGAAAGCCAAATGGTTAAGTCTCAATAGGATAAGTTGTAATGTTTGTAGCCAGTCTCAGAGTAATGGGCAAAATTGTCTGAGGTTCTGGCTAAAAGTGTAAATATGATGGGCCATCTCATCTTGGAACTGTCCTGAAGAGTTTGCACTCCAAAGCTGATTGTTGAGTAGTGATTTTTGATTCAAAGGTATCATTAAGGACTGGGTAGAGTCATTGTTGTGAGATCCCATCTTCCTTCTGGGGACTTCAGAGATTGCTATTGGAAAGCTTTATTTTTCACTATGGGAAACTTGAACATTATTAATATCAAAATGGAAAGTTTGGATTTAAAGATGACATGACATGTGAGGAAGGATTCTGAGAAGTCAAGAATAAGCATGGAGAAAATAAAATCTTTATAACAATAGTCCTTAGATTTTTGGTTTCTTCTGTCTCACACCAGTCGGCTCTTCTGATATGAGACAAAAATTTCCTAATTTTTTCTTTTAGCAACATGCTTGGGTTTAGAGGAGAGAGCCATATTCCAACTCCAAAGCCAGCTGGATTTATAATTGAATCAAGATCACAACTTTTCTAGAGTTAAAGAGATATAGATGTTAGGAAGTGAGATATTACCCTGTGGAGTATATTGGTACCAATAGGTTCGTCCCTTCCACTGTGGATATCTGGGTGTCCAATGTAGCTGAAGTTTTCTCTGATCCTGCCCAGCCCCACAGACCCTGCAGCCACTTATAAAATAATCATTCAGAAGTTTATATTAATTAAAACTGCTCAGCCATTAGGTCAGGCCTACCACTGACTAGCTCTTACATTTAAACTCAGCCCATTTTTGTTAGTCTATATGTTGCCACATGTTCCGTGGCTTTACCTGTGTGCTGTTACATGCTGCTCCCTGGATGGTGGGCTGGCATCTACTGACTCAGCCTTCCAGCCTTCCCACAATTCTCCTTGTTTGCTTATCCTGCCTATACTCCCTGTCTGTGCTCCTATGCTACTGGCCAATCAGCATTTTATTTATCAACCAATCAGAGCAACACATTCACAGCATACAGAACATCACACAGCACCTCTCCTTTTCTGTCTAATCAAAAAGGAAGATTTTTAACTTTAACATAGTAAAATTACATATAATAAAACAGTTATCAAGCAAGAATTACAGTTACAATACCTAGGCTATTTGTATTTGGCAAAATTAAAGAAGATATCTTATCTATCCATATTTGTGAATCTAAGGTTTCATATCTACCTTATCTCTTATCATAACCAAGGAAAACCATAATTATAACTATCTAGTCTTCAACTACATCAAAGACCCCAGAAGGATATAATATTACTTAAGTAAACAGGAAGAACATTGTAAGCAGCTTCCAAAAATCTAGAATGATAGAGACAACTGCCTACCTGGACAGTCATCCAAAGTTCTTCTGTAATGTTGGGGCATTCATCTTCAGCCCACAGGCCTAGAGTCTCCCCGTCACTTTTCTCTGTGTCCTGTAGAATTTCTTCTGTGAAGCAGGAACCTGAAGGACCATTTTGCCTTGCAAAGTTCAGTGATCATCTTCCTATGGGTCCTGCATGTCCAGTCAATATGACATTTTATCAAGCAATCCAGGAAAGAACAGTTTCTTGCCCAAATGGCTATTTTGCCAAGAGGAAAATAAACTTCAAATGGAGTGTCTTCGATGCCCATCTTTCTCTTTGAAGTAAATTGGTTCTGCCAAGAACAGACGTGTCTCATTGTCCAAAAAGTCTTAAGTTTTTTAAACATTTTAAATGCCATATTCTGTATGTCTTTGAAGTGTTTGAAGATTACCTACCTAGTTGAATTATATCTATGTATACCTAGAAAACTTAACATGATTGTAAGTTTGACTATCATAGGAGACTAATTATTAATCTGTATTTCTTAATTATCCACTGCAATTTAAATGAGCTGCACAAACATAAAACCTTAAACAAGAGTAGAAATATACATACACTCTAACAAAATTAACTTTAAATTTGTATCAATAAACCAAAATCTATACCAATGTAAATCATTTTAAACAAGTTGTTCTTTAAAAGTAGGTTCAATAATCTACCCTTTCATCCTATCATATCTATATCCTATCCTTTTTTCTTCAGAAAGATATTTACTATGATCAATAAAAATTTGTAACCAACAACCTAACAAAGACAAACATCCATAATCCATTTTTGGGGAATGTGGGCATAGTTTTCTAGGCTACTTCCTGCTGATAAAGGATGCTGTATTCTTAGGGAGGGATCCTGAGAAAATTAAGATTTATGGTCAAGTCCTGTCTGGAATAGTCTGTGAGGCTGCATTGTCTGAGACAGTTTCCTTGAAATCATTCTGGATGTTGGATCATCTGGGCCATGGTGTCATTAGAGACCTTTCAGGGGGTCTTGGCTGGTCAAACCTGATATATCTTAATCTGGAACAAATCCATAGCCTCTTGCTACCTGTGGAAACAAAAGCAGAACCTCCTTTCTAAAGCCACATATCCTTAGATCCAAATTTTCACAGCATACAGAACATCCCACTGCAGTCCAAGGCCTTTTGATTTCTTGAAGATGGGTATTCCTATTATTCTGTATAGACAAAAAACAAAGCCCTACCCCAACTCTTGTTTGTTTAGTTTTTCTTACAACTGTAGATTGTCACATCAGTGGATGAGCTATCACTTCTTCTCATCAACGGGTTTCTCCTGTTTGAATCAAATTTTTGTTAACTTTGTTGGTATCCATAGCTTTTCTTCTCCTGAAGAAATAAAAGCAAAACACTTTCCCCAATGTAGGACATGTCTGGTTTCCATTCGGAGGTCAACACATCTTTGAAGTAAACAGCATGGTTTAGTTCAGGAGTTTTTTCTGTTGTCCAATGTCTCTCCGCAGCTGTTGTCCCTTTCTTATCAACACTGAGAAACTTCAAGGTTAATAAAGCATGATGTAATCTATTTCTAGATGTCATTGCTACCTCTTTCTGTTTATATAGCATATCCTTTAAAATTTGATTAGATCTTTCTATGGCTGCTTGGCCTGTGAGGTTGTGTGGTATACCTGTAATATGCTTTGTATTAAAATAAGCAAAAAACTGTTTCATTTTATTTGACACATAAGCTTGAACATTGTCGTATGACCATAACTTCTAATAGGTGTGTATTACAGAATCAGCCTTTTTAGAACTCACAGGAGTTGCCCATTGAAATCCTGAATAGGTGTCAATAGTATGGTGTACATATTTTAATCTTTCAAATTCTGCAAAATGGAACACATCCATCTGCCAAATTTCAATTCTTCGTAAACCTTTAGGATTGCTTCCTGCAGGTAATGGATGGAATCTGGTTATAGAAGGAACAAGTAGGACTTTTTTAAAAATGATTTCCTTGAATTGTTGCCAAGTGATAGAAAAGTACCTTTTCAACCTTTTGCTATTTATATGGTTTTTCTTATGAAATTCCAAGGCTTCCAGCATATTACCTATTAATAACTGATCAGTCTCATCGTTAGCTTGTGTTAGAGAACCTGGAAGACCTGTATAGGACCTGGTGTGTGTTTTATATATATAGGATATTCTCTATTTCTGATGATTTCCTGTAATTGTATAAATAGTGAAGTTAATTCCATATTATCAGGAATAAATTCAGAAGTTTCAATATGTAAAACAACTCACTGCATATTGAAAGTCAGTAACTATATTGAGAGGTTCTATGAAGTCCATAAGTAACTTTTGTATAGAACTGTAAGGGCTTTGAACTACGTTACTTAAATTTCCTGATTTGTATCCTGCTTTTCCTGATTTATTTGCATCAGTATAGAATGGACTTCAGAGACTGGTTTTTGCCATATAATGTGAGGAAGGACCCATTCAGTTCTTTTTATGAACTGTATTCTCTTGCTTTTGGGATAGCAGTTTTTGATCTCTTCCAAAAAATTGCTACAGGCTCTTTGCCAGTATTTAATTATCTTTCCATAAAGAGAAAATTTCCTCATTAGTTAAAAGTACTACAATTTCTGCTGGGTCCATTCCTGTCAATTGATGAAACCTTTAGTTTCCTTTTAGAATCAAATCAGAAATCTTTTCCACATATGTCTTTAACTTCTTTATAGTGGGTAGCCATTCCAGCTTTGGTCTTGTTTTTTGGACCTGGACAATAGAGGTAGATCAAGGGGAGCTCTCCAGAGAACACCGGAAGACTGTGCTGCATCTTTTCCAGAATCCATCACCTACCTATCCCTTTATTTGTAAGTTACCTACTAAATAAATCTTTCTTTTAACTACGTGGAGTGGCCTTAATAATTTAACCAATATATGGTGCTCACATGGGGCAAATTCCAAAGGGCTGGGTGGCTCCCACCCTCAGCTTCCTCCCCAGCTGGTGGGCGCTTGAAGCTGCAGGTTACCGCATACAGAGTTCCATAAAACCAGAAAAAACCTACATGGTTCCATTCCTAAAAAGGAGCTAATCCCATCGCAGTTCCATGGAAAGGCACAAAGCTACACAGAGAAAACCTGTCTTGTAAAAACCAAAAGAAAAAAAAGAGTTCACAATCAATCTCTCCTGAGTTTCACCTTTTGGGGTCTAATTTTTTGGAATATCTATCTTATATCCCAAGTAATTAATAGAATCTCCTCTTTGTATCTTTTCAGGAGCAATTTGTAATCCCCAGCAATGCATAACTTTCTTTACTTCTTCAAACTTGCTTTCTAACGTATCTGACTTCTAATCAGCTAATAAGATATCATTCATATCATAAATTATAGATTGTGGAAATTGTGAATGAGTTATTTCCAGTGGTTTTTGCACAAAATATTGGCACAGGATGGGGCTATTTAACATTCACTGTGGGAGGACCTTCCATTGATTTTTCTTGACTGGCTGGGAATTATTAGCAATAGGCACTGTGAAGACAAATTTTTCTCTATCCTTTCCTTGTAGAGGTATTGTAAAAAAAAAAAAGTCTTTTAAGTCAGTAACTATAATAGGCTATTCTTTAGGTAACAGAGAGTGGGGGCATTCCATTCTGTAGGGAACCCATAGGCTGAATTACTTTAATTATGACTTTCAGATCTGTCAACATTTTCCATTTAGCAGATTTCTTTTTAATAACAAATATAAGAAAATTCCAAGGGCTAGTAAATTCTTCAGTATATTGAGCATTTAACTGCTCCTGGACCAGCTATTCTAAGTCTTTTAGTTTCTCTTATGTCATAGGCCATTGTCCAAACCAGACAGGCTTAGCAGTTAATCATTTTAAATGTAGGGCTGTTGGTACTTCTGAAAGTTCACTGGCAGTTTTGCTCTGTTTATGTACAGCCTGAATAGTTGGTGGATGTTTTCTCTAGTGTCTTATAATGCTATTCCCAGATACATGAATTGGTCTGTATTCCACTCCTGAGATTGGAGGAATTTTAATCTGGGTATTCCATTGCTGTAACAGATCTCGACCCCAAAGATTCACTGCTACATTAGCCACATATGGCTTCAGTCTTCCTCTCTGTCCTTCTGGCTCTATGCTTTCAACCCATCTTGCATGTTGTTTTACTTGAGATAGGGTTCTAATCCTTAGAAACTGGATATCTATCTCTTGAAGAGGCCAATTTGGATGCCATGATTTTGGCGTAAATGTAGTCACATCTGCACCTGTGTCCACTAAGCCTTCTAGAATAATGTTATTAATTTGTACTCTAATTTTTGGTCTTTGTTCATTTATGGAGGTCTGTTTAAATATTTGTTCTATGGTGTGGGTTTTTTTTTTGAGTTTTTGATCCATCTATCAGAGCTATTCCATCATCCACTACAGTGTTGTTCTTTACATTTGACACTGGATTATTTAATTGTACTGGGAAGGAATTTCCTCTACAGTGACTGAAAATGACTGGACCACGTTTGATTTGAGGGCCTGTGAGTGACCCCCTGAGGTTTTTTGTAGCTGGAGAGCTTCTTTCCAGGTCCCACCAAGCCCCTGCAGTCCTACAACCCACGCATAAAATAATCACTCAGACACTTATATTACTTATAAACTGTATGGCCGTTGTAGGCTTCTTGTTATCTACTTCTACTATCTTAAATTAACCCATTTCTATTAATCTATAAGTTGCCACGTGGCTCGTGGCTTACCGGTACCTTACATCTTGCT
Source organism: Peromyscus aztecus (assembly GCA_902168405.1). Lineage (NCBI taxonomy): Eukaryota > Metazoa > Chordata > Mammalia > Rodentia > Cricetidae > Peromyscus > Peromyscus aztecus. Next base: position 8,985 of record CABHPQ010150921.1, on the reverse strand, counting down.
TGTCATGGTGGCGGCTGGCAGGTCTCTCCCTCTGCCTTCCTGTTCCCTCAGTTCTCCTCTCTGTTAGTCCCACCTATACTTCCTGCCTGGCTACTGGCAAATCAATGTTTTATTTATTAACCAAACAGAGCAACACATTTGTCATACAGAATATCCCATAGCAGTTTTTCCCAATGGTAAAAGATTGCCTCATATATCTTTCATTTATCTGCATTCATTGGTCCAAAGCCTTTGCCACATCTTCTGCATAATCCAGAAGGTTGAGGTCTCCTTTTTGGGTTATTTCTAGAAGAAGCATTGGTTCTAGGACCACCTTATGTACAATTTCTTCTTATAGGACCTGGCATACCACAGTTAAAATATTTGGTACTTTGATGCCTCCTTCCATCTTTGGAAATTGCTTCTCCTATCCAAGCCTCATCACAATAGTTAAGAGATTCAATGTTGTTTATGTGTTGGATACATTCTTCTATGGGTGCTGATCTGATCTTTAAAGGGGCAAGTGTCCTTTTGCATTCTATATTAACATTATCAAAAGCCAAAGATTGAGTTCATACTTGTCTTAATTTTTGGTCTGATATTGTCTTGTTTATAGCCTTGGTCAGTCTTTGTAAAAAAAAATCAGTAAACGGTTCTTTTGACCCCTGGAAGGCCTTTGTATACAGCTCAGTTGTCTTCCCTGGTTCAGAAACCTTTTCCCAAGCATTTAAGGCTGCTGTACAACATATGGATAATGTATGCTCATCAAAGGTAGATTGTGCATTTATATTAGCAAAGCAGTCCTCACCAAGAATTTGATCTTGGGAGATTTCAAAACCTCTAATCTTACCTTCCTGTTCAAGGGCCTTAGTTTCTTCTATCAACCAGCTTTTCCATTATAACTGTTGGATATATTCTAACACAGCTGATGTTACCTGATTCCAATCATTAGGTGTGATCCTGTTTCTAGAAGACCGCATATTTAACATCTGTTTCACATATGTTGAATGTATACCATAGGTAACTACAGCGTTCTTGATATTCTTTAAATCTCTCCTATGAGTAGGCTGCCAGATATATTCCACATATCCTTCAGGATGTTTATCGTTCACTGGCTTCTCATAAATGGTGACAGAATATGCCATTGTATAAGAATCACCTATTACCTTTGGTAAGTCACCCTAACTCTATAGAATACTGGTGATGTTATGACTTCTATAGCCTTGACTTTCTGCTTGTTATCACCCTTCTTCTCAGTTCTAGCAGACTTCTCCAAGGCCTGAAATCGATTAATCCCAGCTTTTTCTAGAGTCTGTACCTCCTTTACTGTAAATGATTACAGTAACTTCATGGAATTAAACAATTTTTTTATGTTCATCAGAAACATTATTCCAAAGATTTTATTCTATCAATTAATATGATTGTTCCTCCTTAGAAATTATCTGTATGGCATTAAGATTGCTCTGAAGATTTACTGTTCCATCCATTAGGTATTCACATTTGTTATCAATAGAATTAAATCTGGTTGTCTAGTTATTAGTAGTGGACTGAAGTTCTTGTGGTAAATTAGCACATTCCAAAGAAAGAATCCTTTTGTTTAAGTTCTGATTACCCCTTTACAAAGTCTGTATCAGTTCCATTATTGTCTCATTTTTGGTGTTGTTATTAACCCAGTTTTTCAATGATATGATATGAATTACTATGCTAATCACCAATATGGAAAAAATGTATATGCCCCAGGAAAGTCATATATGTCTCGTAAAATTTCAGCCATAGTATAAATAAAGAAGTTTTAAAATTCCTGAATAGTTATATTATCCACCATTGTGTGAGACAGACTTAAAATTTTAAAGAAAATTTGTTATTTATGTATGTATGTATGTATTTGTTTATTAATCAGTTTAAGTTATCAAGTAATTTACCTCAGATAAGATCCTCAAGAGATTGTCCTAAGTATCCAGCTGTTCCAGATGTAATTGACCAGGTTGAGTGAATGATTAGTGTATCTCAAATAAGATCCTCAAGAGAGTGTCCTAAGTATCCAGCTGTTCCAGATGTAATTGACAAGGTTGAGTGAATGATTTGTTCATTTGATGATTTTTTGATGTAGTATTGATGTTTTGCCAGTAGGTGTCGCAGGAGTAGTGCCAAAACAGGTCTGGTGTGCGCTGACTTGGCTCCCTAAATGGGCTCCTGTGAATCAAACACTAACTCAGGCAACCCCTATTTATGAGTACTGGGCAAAGGAAACAGGATCACAACAAATGAGGCAATACACTGAACAGTTTGAAGTACTGCCTGGGACACCTGCAGACAGTTCTGAAGCTGGAGGTGCTGCAGGGCTGGTTGCACATGTATGCACCCCAAAGAAGCTATGTACCAGATGGCAGGGGCAGCATCTGGGAGCAGGTATTTCAAAAGATGTAGTTGGCAGTAGCCACACTGAATCATTTTAAAAGTAAAGAAGAAACAGTCTGTGCAATGCCACCTGGCTCACATGCTACTATACACCTGCACAGGTGGGCAAGTGGGTGATGTGTCTGGTGCATGCAAGTAGCCCCAGTAGGGTTTATACACAAACCACACAGACTCAAGTAGGCTGCTCCATAAAAGGTCACTCAGCCACGTGCAGCTAGCTCTGGACCATGGAAAACAGGTGTGGGTTAGATGGTGTCATGGCATGTGTCTGGCAGAGCAGAAATTACTGGCCTCTGGGTGGGATTTGAGCTGCTGCTAGTAGCCAGGGGTTATAGGATTCTCCGTGTGAATAAGGCCCATGGGGATGGCTATCCCACATGGGCACCAAGCAAAGCAAGAAATCCACGAGAGTCTGCTTAAGGAATATTAGGGAATTTATTAGGATATAAACTTAGAAAGTACACTCAGAAATACAGAACCGAGTAGTCATTCTCTGATCTGACAGGGAGCAAATCTACCTGGCAGTTTGATCACACCAAGAAGCAGGAAACAGGGAGAAGGGCCTCATGACCTTCTCCCTTTCCTTTTAGAAGGTCACGTACTATGGCAAGAAGCACCGCCTTCTTCAGGCATAGCCCAAGGTCATGGGTGGAGCAAATACAACTACAGTATTTAAGTCCCCAAGTCTGAGTTCAAAATCCATATTCAGGAACCACTGTTCCTGAATCCCCTTCAGACTCCCCTTCATGGCTACCAATGCTCTGTGACGGCTTTTAGGAATAAATTTCATGCACTCTGTCTTTTCCTCAACTTCTCCCATCTCCCAGGAACAAACACACCATTTGCTGTTTGGGTTGTGGTTCTCTTTTTATTCATTGTCATTATCTCACTTAGCCTGTCTCTTATCACTTATCTCATGTACTCTCCTTCATCTTAGCATGGCATGGTTTGCAAGGTCTTCACAAGGAACCCAGATCTATAGCTCTGTAATAAAGCCAAAGCTGCATGGTAAGATACAGAAGGAGTGCTCTAAATGCGATTTTCTGGATATGACATAGATATGTAACCATAAACACACAGGGCAGCTGTGTTGGGTCTACCTACTCAAGACTTGCATACACATATGGCATGAAAGGATGAGAGGATGAGCCTTTGGGAAGAATGGTCTGAGCAGGAGTGGTAGGCAAATAAGAGGTATTAAACATAAATGCAGTGTGATGTGTCCAAGCATAAAATCATCAAAATTTAAAAGGAAGAAAAAATAAACTATAAAATCAAAATAAAACCAACAAAACAAACAACAAAACCAAAAAAACTAACAAACAAAAACCACAAGAAAGTCCAGACTCTTCCTACTTCAGTAGATTGAAGAAGCATAGCCTGAAGCTATACTACTCACCAGCTCTGCAGTTTCTACAGCTGCCAGCCCTTTCACATTGTAGCAGGAGATTCTTCATTGTATTTTCTACCTTAGTTTCCTTACCTATGAAATAGCAATTGAAACTGTTTGTCCTTCAATAAATTATGAAGTTTAAATAAGGACTTTAAATTTCAGAGCATCTAAGACAGGACCTTGAACATAATAACCATTATGGAAATATCTATAACATTATCATTGTTATGTACAAAAAACTTCTGAGCCTAGCTTGGTTATCTGTTCTTATGTCTTGTTCCCTGCTACCATCTGATACATGGATCTTACTGAAATGGAATATTGAACAAATACGTGTGCAGTTCCGAAATCTATGGTTATACTAGAAAGACCTGTGCTGGCTCTTTTAATATCGCCATCAATTTAGCCTGTAGACAAGCTTATGGGGCATTTTCTTGATTAATGTTTGGTGTCTGGGAGAACAAAAGTCACTGTGGACAGTGCCACCCTGGGCAAGTGGTCGTGGGTGCTATAAGCAAGCAGGCTGAGTGAACCATGAGGAGGAAGCCAGTAAATAGCATTCATCCATGGCTTCTGCTTCAGTTCCTATCCTTAGGTCCCTCTTTGAGTTCCTGCCCTGACTTCCCTGGATGAGAGACTAGAACTGTAAGCCAAAATAAACCCTTTCCTCCCCACATTGCTTTTGGTCATGATGTTTATCACAGCAATAAAAACCCCTAACTAAGATAGCACCCATAAAACACTAGTCCTTTTGGTTACTCTTAACTGGTCAGGATTTGTTCCAGTGTGCCCTTGACTTTCTTGACAGTGTTGTCCTACAGACACCAAGACCCTATTCTTTCCTCATTCTTTGTTTCCACCAATTTCTTGTATTTTCTTTGCTACTAAGAGTATTCCTTCTTCATCTTGTCTTCCACACGTACTTGTTCATCTCTCAGCATGGTAGAGGATACACACTGGCTTTGGGATTAAGTTTCCCTTTCTCTTTCTCAGTACTTTAAAGACAATAGGAATTCAATAAATCTCTGTTGATTTTGATATTTGCTTAATTTTTTTCAGTTCACTACATATGGACGTAAAAATTGTTTTTCTTTCATTTTACTCATGCTTACCTACATACTTGAGTATAATCTGGATTTTCATACAATGAAAGATGTGTTGTGTGAAATAAAATGTACAATTTCCATTCCTGATATTAGCTTATTATGCTTTTGACCATTTCATACAACTGTCTTTACTTGTGCTAATAATGCCACCATTTATATACCACATGTGATAGTAGACACTTTTTATACATTATTTCACTTATTTAATTTTATATTTCACTTTCTATACTTATTTCACTATTATTGACAAGTATTATTATAGAAATTCTGAGGTATAGATTCCTTGTTGCAATATATCTTTACTTAGAACAAATGTCTAGTTTATCAATTTGTCTTTCTTACTACACCTATTAATGCTTTAAAAAGCAAATAGCCTCTAAGGATGTCAGAGAATATGTCATTTGACTACTAGATGTCTTGTCAGGGCTGGCTCCTTTTGTGCTGAAAATTAGGACTCTGGCTAGATGATGCTTCAGAGTTTAGATGGTGAATTGCTGCTGCTGGGATATAAACCAGACATGAATGCTAAGTACAATGTCTGCAGTTTTCAACCCAAAGATCACAGCATCAACAGCTAGACTGAGGGTTATCTCATAGGAAGATGTGACCACTGTCAACCTTCAGTCAAAGCCAAGTCACATTATACTGCAATGAATAGTCTCACTGTCCCATAAACTGAGACACTGCCTATTATGGATCTCACTCAGATTCTCAGCGAATGTTTCATATGTGAACACCCTGTGAGCCTCGTACTGGTCCAGATGTAGGTTGATTTGGACAAACTTTAAAGTGCATGTGCAGTTTATTAAGCTTGCAGTAGTTCCAAAGGTTCCTCTCCATGAACTGCACAGATTTCTTGCATTTTATCTAGGACTAGATGAAAGAGATCCACAATGCTGTTCAAGAAATAAGCCTTAACTCTCTGCGGGACTTGAACTGATAAAGTGAGCACATGAAATGAATATTGGTAATGAGCAAAACTTGAAAGGAAAATCTAAAGTTTTGGGGGAGGGTTCTTTCTCTCCTAAAGAGCATTACCAAATGACTGCTTTATCTCAGTTCTGCTTTGAGGATTTCTTTCTCCAGGCTTGGAATAGCCAGTTAGTATTTTCCCCAGACAGAAAAAACTGCTTACTATTTCTCTACATGTTGTTTTATCTTTCATTTTCTTCATGCAAGGGGTAGATTTAAAGCCAGCCACATGCCAGGAACTGGCCTTGGAGACAAGGAGTTATTATACACAAGAACCTGTAGATATCTGCCCTCAGAAAGCTCATGAACTGATGGAAAGGCAAGTGTATGAGGAAAGATGCAGACATAGTGTGTGGAGGCACAATGGGAAAGCTGTGTACAATGTATTAAAGGACACTGACAGATGAGCATCTAAAACAGGCTGCAGGTGTTCAGGGAAGGCTTTGAAGAGATGACAAGGGCAATGAGTTTTATATGAGGAATGGGAATTAGTCCAAGAAGAGAACTGTAACAATTCTAAATATCTTCCATGTTATAAGATTGCTACACAGCTAGTGAGGTGGTATTCCCTGTCATAATATGAGTGTGTGGACTGTTCAGCCACATGGGTATTTGTTCAAAACTTTGGTTTAATGAGTAGAGTAACTGGCTATATAAAATGCCTTTAAAGATCAGGAAGACATTCAACATGTGGATGAAATCAAAGGCTCTGATAATGAGATATCCTTGCAAATACTTTGGAAAAGTGGTTCCCACTCTTCCTAAAGTTGTAACCTTTAATACAGTTCCTCATGTTGTGGTGTCCCCCAACCATAAAATTATTTTTGTTGCTACTTCATAAATGTAATTTAGCTACTGTTATGAATTGTAATGTAAATATCTGTGTTTTCAGAAGGTCTTAGGGAACCCCTGTGAAAGGACCCTATGACCCCCCCACAGGGGTCAGGACCCAGGGGTTGAGAATCCCTGCCATGGAGCCTCTAAGGATGTGTACAGAAGTCACCAACATGTTTTTCAAGAAGGGTAACACAAGTGTGATATGACTGACACAACAACGACTCAGTTCTTGTCCAAAACATCTGTAATCACTCAGTCTTCAACTTTCAAAACACTGCCAGAGAAACGTGAGGAAAAGAAACAGTAGCCTTTAACAAAGAAAAAGACCATGGGGTGCCCAGCCCTAAAGGGGACATGTGTATTGCATTACTTCCCCTTTATACATAGGGATCTTTCTAGAAGAGGGCAGAATATTCTGAGAGCCAGAAATGGTAGAGGACTGCTGAGAAAACATATTTTCCTGACATTGCTAAGCTGTTGCACATAAGGACTCATGGCAGCTAGGATTACTTGCATAAGCCAACCAAAACCCCAACATGGCCAGGAGAGAGTCTTCTGAAGTCCCACTCCTTGCCAAGGCATCAATGAATGAATATTTTATGGAGGTTATCTTTTTTTTGTTTTGTTTTGTTTTTTTGAGACAGGGTTTTTCTGTGTAGCTTTGGTACCTTTCCTGGAACTGGCTTTGTAGACCAGGATGGCCTTGAACTCACAAAGATCTGCTTGGCTCTGCCTCCCCGAGTGCTGGGATTAAAGGCGTGCACCACCACTGTCCGGCGGAGGTTATCTTTGTTATTAAGGTTTCTTTTTCTGCCCAGTCTTATGAAGGAATAATTTAAAAACAGGCTGGTGAGCTGGCCCAGAATGCAAAGATGTGTGGCACACAAGTCCAATACTTGAGTTTGATACCTGAACCCAAATGGTTAAAATAAAGAAACAACTCTCAGAAGTTGTCCCTTGACCCTCATATACATGCTACCTCTCACCCTGACTCCAAAAAGGAAAATACTTTAAAAATTAAATAAAATGTATGTTTCCAGTAAATGACATGTTTTGATATAGGTACATGCTGTAAAATGGTTAAATCAAGCTGATTAACATAAAAATTACCACACACATGGCTTCTGTGGAGAACACACTTAAGATCTTCTTAACTATGTTCAAGTGTAAAATGCAGTATTGTTTACTATACTCATTGTATTAAGCAATGGCTTCCAAAATGTACTCATCTTGGGTAGGTGGCTGTTAACTTTCAATCCTTTCCCTGAAGTTTCACCCCTCTTTTGCACTGCCATAGGCTCTGACAAGCTCCACACTACCCTCTGCTTCTACGAGTTAAGCATTTTCAGATTTTCACATAAGTCAGAGAAGTTCATGTGTGTCTTACCTGGCTCTTTCATCAGCACTAGGTCCTCTGGGTATGACCATGTTGTTGAATATGACGAGACTTCTTTTTAAGGACTGAGTAATATTCAGTGTACATATAGATAACTGTGTACATATAGATTTCCTCCATACATTTGTTTATATTCATTCATCATTTGATCAAGTTTAAATAGATTTCATATCTCGTTTGCTATAAGTATGACTACAGTCATCATAGGAATCACTACAATGATATCTCAACATTTTTATTTACATTTACTTGAATATATTTTGTTGGAGGATATTATTTTAAGGTGTGTTACTTTTGTTTATGTTGCATTTGTTTAACTCTGTGAAGCTGTGTTACTGTGCCTGTGTAAAACACCTAATGGTCTAACAAAGAGCTTAATAGCCAATGATGAGGCAGGAGAGAGAAACAGGTGGGGCTGGCAGGCAGAGAGGATAAACAGAAAGAGAAATCTGGGAGGAGAGAGATCCAGGAGCCAGAGAAAGAGGAAAACTCCAAGGGTCAGCCACCCAGCTACACAGCAAACCACAGAGTAAGAGTAATATTTACAGAATTAATAGAATGGGAAAAGCCCAGAGGCAAAAGGTAGATGGGATAATTTAAGGAAAGTTGCCCCCCCAAAAAAGCCAAGCTAATAATTACTCTATGAGTGATTTATTTGGGAGCTGGTGGTGGGTCTCCCTAAAGAGAAAAAGCAAAGACAACATATATACATATATTCATTCAGAAGTGGGAATCCTGTGGTACAGCTATTTTTGATTTTTAGGAACATTCACACTGCTTTTGATATTACTTTGATAATCTGTGTTCTCACCATTACTGTGTAAGAATTTTTTTCCTCTATATATTCTCATCAACTCTTGTTCTATTTTTTCTGTTTAAAAAAA
>CABHPQ010150920.1:0-10498 GCA_902168405.1 Peromyscus aztecus | reverse complement strand
GTGTGTGTGTGTGTGTGTGTGTGTGTGTGTGTGTGTGTGTACATGTGCATGCAGGTACCCAGGGAACTCAGAAGAGGGCATTGGATCCCCTGGAGGTGGAGTTACAGGAGGTTATAAGCTGCCTGGCACAGGGGCGGGGAAACGAACTCAGGTCCTCTGCAAGGGCATCGCTTTTGAGTACTGAGCCGTCCCTCCAGCCCTTCCTTCTGGTTTGGTCATCTGTTCACAACCAAGCAATCAGGAAGAAGGTCACCTGTGCTCTCCACTCGGGACCAGCTCCGAGGGCACAGAACACTTGCTGTCGCACAGACCCCAGGCACAGCCAGACTGACCGCTGCTGTCTAAAATGGCTTACTTTTTTAAGCAGAGGGGCCAGCGCTTTCCTGTTGCACTGGGCCTTACAAATTTGTCTCGCCCACTCTGATCTTCCCACCCTTCCCCCACACACCGACGCTGAAAGGCCGTTCTTAAGATACTGAGGAGCCACTTAGACGAGGTCATGTCCATGTTGGTGGCACAATGCATTCGTATTTTCAAATCACATTCTTCTGCTCATCAATAAATTCCAACCACACTGGAGCCCTCTCAGGTCCTGTGGGCCCTGGCCTGCTCCCCATGAAAAACTGTGAAAGAGTGCATGCTAGTGGGCGAAGGTCAGAATCGCAGCTCACACTTCCCATCCCAGGCCTCGGCTGAACGTGGGCCTTTCGGGTGGATGACAGAGCCCCACCCAGGAGTAGACAACAGGCTCTGTTAATTCAGCATTCGTGTGGCACATCATTCTCACCATTAATGACATATGAGTTTAGTCCCAGGTAATCTTTTTCAAACCAACCAGTTGTGAAATATATTGAGAAAACACTGCCAATTTCCAATCCTAAGGACTGAACACTGAAGGTAAATAATAATGAATATTTATGGGACACCTGATTGCCTAAATGAGTTCCCTAAGGTATGAATAATTGAATGTGCATATGCTAATTAATTGGGAAAAGCCGGTAGGTAACTCCTTTTTATTTGCATTAGCCTCATTTTGTTTCATTTCTTACAAGTATTACAGTTCTCAGTTATTTCCTATGCTTCAGTGAGGTTGAGTGTCATTGAGAGAATTCTTAATAGACATTGTGATTCTTAATTTCAGTGAATGCATAAGTGATAGTGGAGTATGCAATGATCATTCTTAGAATATAGCTCCTCAGCTTGGCCAGACATTGAAAGCTGCGCTTCATTGGTACTTCCTGTCACCAGTCTATGTGGGTGTGTGAGAGTAGGTGGGTAGATTGTGTGTGTGTGTGTGTGTGTGTGTGTGTACATGAGTGTATATGTGTGTGTGTGAGTGTATATGTGCGTGTGTGGTGTTCATGCATGCACACATGTGTAGAAGCCAAAGGTCAGTGGTGAGGTCTCCCTTATCATTCTTCCCCTTATGTTTTGAGGCAAGGTCTCTGAAATTGGAGTTTATTGACTGACTATTCTAGCTGACCAGCAAGCTCCAGTTATCCATTAGTCTCTGTCCTCTACCCATGCGAAGGTTACAGGCAGGAGCCACAATGCCTGTCCACTTAGGTAGGGGCTGGGGATCCAAACTCGGGTCCTGATGCTTGTGTGGTAAGCACCTAACTAACTGAGCCGTCCCTGCAGCCCCACACATCTTTCACACGTATCTCCTGTGTTTAACTCTCAGCCACCTTATGAGAAAGAGATCATCAGGCTGCGGCTCTTTTATAGCACGGGAGCTGGTCTCATAGGTTCAGAAAGCCACCCCTGACTATGTGGCTGTGAGCACTATGCATAGATTCACATTTTCCCACTTAAAAGCTGTCTTTCCAAGGGCTGGAGAAACGACTCAGTGGTTAAGAGGGCTCTCGACTCTTGCAGGGGACCTGAGTTCAGTCCCCAGAAGCCATGTCAAAAATGTACAGCATGGCAGCATGGCTTCATATCCCAGTGCTGGGGGAGCACAGACAGGCAGACCCTCGGACTCCATGCCCAGCCAGCCTGCCTTCCTCTGGAGTATTCCAAGGTAATGAGAGACCCTGTCTCAATTTTTTTTAAAGTAGGATTGAGCACCTGAGGAACAACACCCACTAACATATAGAAGTCCATCACTGTGAAAACACTAAAAACAGGGTTTCATTTCTCTCAAAATCTGAACGACTGGAGATTTGGCAGCTCAGCAGTTAAGAGCATTTGCTCTCAAGTTGTATTCCCAGCATCCATGTCGGATAGCTCACAACCACCTGTAACTCTAGCTCTTAGCGATGCAATGCCCTCTTTTGGTTTTCACAGACATTGTGCATGCACGCTCATACACAAACACATACACACACACACACACACACACACACACACAAATAATTATTTTTAAGTTGAATTTTGATCTCCCTTCAAGGTTTAAAAATATCTGGATCATGCTTGAGCTGGGTTTTAATTTCCCTACTTCGCACTCTGAACTAGTTAATACTCTAAGTACTTCCCAGAGCTCCAGTGGGATGAACTCATCTGTAGGGAGGAAAAGGGGTGTTTCAGAATATTGTCTCAGTAGTGCTTGCTTCTCAAGCACTTGCACTTGTCCACTCACACATGGACACAGGACCTCCACACTCATTAGGACCCATCCTCAGAGTGGCTAGAGAGAGGAGAGAGATCAGTGTCCAGCAGTCACCCTTACTGAGCCAATTCCATCATCCTCGTTTTACAGATGAGCAAGCTGACTGACGCTCAGGGTGCCTGAAGAGTCTTCCCCAGACAACAGTGATTTACATGTAGGATTGGACTACAGAGGCCTGCACAGGCTATCATGCCTAGATACCCACATGCTCTGAAAGGAGGCCTATATTTGTGCTGTGACTTAATACTGCCCCATTTAGCAACAAAAAAAAATCAAACTGTAGAAACCAACTTCAATGTAGGTCTGGAGTGCGTGCGTGTGTGTGTGTGTGTGTGTGTGTGTGTGTGTGTGTGTGTGTCCATGTATATGTATGTATGTGTCATGTGTATGTACGTATGAATGTAGGTTCCTGTGTATAAATGTTCCTGTATGTATGTAAAGGTCAGAAGTCAATGCCAAGTGTCTTCCTGGGTCTCTTTCCATCTTGTTTTTTAAGACAGGAGTCTCTCATGACCTAGAACTCATGGATTCAGCTAGACTAGCTAGCTGGCCAGTGTGCCTGGGATCCTTCAACACTGAGATGACAGATGTGAGCTGGTCTATCTGGCCTTTGCTGTGGGTTTTGAGGGGCTGGAACTCTGGCCGTGCTTGCAGGCTATTTCAGATACCGAGTACAGTCATTCTGATGACCCTCCTCCCCAAATTTAGTGACTTCAAACAGCGCTGCTGGCTTTTGTTTGATTCTGTGGTTTTATCAGGTCTCAGAAGAGAGTTAATAACTGGAGTTGGTTGATCTCAGCTCACATATGGGTAGTAGGTCTGCAACTGTTCTTAGCTGAGCTTCAACTAGGGTACATAAGGTATCTCTACAAGCTGTCTCTCTGGCTAGCCGATCACCACTCGGTGGCTAACCCACGGTTCTTCACATGGCAGCAGAATAAGAGGTTGAGAGCGGAAACTGTAATATGTTCTTTCCCCTTGACTTTGAAGCCAATTGCATTGTTTCAGCCACTGTCCCGGCATGGCTTTTGTTGCTGTGATAAACACCATGACAGAAAGTAATTTGGGAGGTAATGGCTCATTACATCTTATAGGTTAGAGTCCATCATCCAGGGGAGCCACTGCAGGAACCTGGAGCAGGAACGGAAGCAGAAGGTACAGAGAAAAGCTGCTTACTGACTTGCTTCCTCTGCCTGGCTTAGCTTGCTTTCTTATACCACACAAGACCACCGCCCTGGGGAGGCACCACCACAGTGGGCAAAGCCCTCCCACATAATCATCAATCAAGAAAGTGCCCCAAATACATGCCTACAGGTCAGTATGATAGAGGCAATTCCTCACAGTTTATGTTATTTCCAAATGTGGTGGTTTGAATAAGAATGACCCCATAGGCTCATATATTTAAATGGTTAGGGAGTGACTATTTGAAATGATAGGAGGTGTCGTCTTGTTGAGGGAAGTATGTCACTGGGGGTGAGCTTTGAGGTTTCAAAAGTTCAAGCCAAGCCCCATGGCTCTCTCTTCCCGCTGCCTGAGGATCCGGATGTAGAACTCTCAACTGCCTCTCCAGCACCATGTCTGCCTGTATGCTGCCATGCTTCCTGCCATGATGATAGTCAACTAAACCTCTGAAACTGTAAGCAAGCCCCAAATAAACGCTTTCTTTTCTGAGAGTTGCCGTGGTCATGGTGTCTCTTCACAGCAACAGAACACTGACTAAGACACCAAGTAAATCTAGTTTGCGTCAAGCTGACAAACTAACTCACATTGTGTTCTATCTGCCCACGTTAGTTATAAGCAAATCTTAATCAAAGGGGAGGGAGACACACCGCAGGAGAACAATGTATGGAGAAGACGGATATTTCTTGTTGGCTATCTGTGAAAAACATCTATCATACTCTCTGCCTGGGCAACAAAATCTAAAGCTGTAGCATGAACTTCATTCCTGACCCGAATCTAATACTCATTGTGGATGAGCGATGAGATTCTTTGGTTCTAAAGAACAAATTAAGTTTGAGAGACAAACTCAGCCTTACCAGGTTCTCGTCTCTGTTAGCTGAAAGGAATCTTGTAGCAGGTGATTGCTAGATTGATTTATGGCCTTGTATCCTAGAAATAATCACTGGAAGACCAATTTGTTTATTACATGCAAATCACCTAGGTGAGGCTATCAAAGACAGGTTGGGCTGATATCAAGTGTAATTTGAGGCAAACCAAGAAAGATTAAGGTACCTTGTGATGGATTGAGGCAGGGAGTTGAAATTCAGTAATGAGACAGACCGGTGTGTTCAGCAGGAGATTTTGAACTTAGAGTTATTAAATACAAATACAGAATTAATTAAGAAGTTGACCATGAACAGAACAACCTAACATCAGATGGATAAATGGGCAAAGTCCTCTAGAAGACTGAGACACCTGTGATACTGTTTGCCTGTTAGAGATGGCGGCAATGTAAGGTCATGGAAATGAGCACAGTCTACCTGAGAGTGAGGACCACTCATGATATGAACCTGCTGATGGCTTTGCTGAAACCGATTCAAAAGTGTGTGTGTGTGTGTGTGTGTGTGTGTGTGTGTGTGTGTGTGTGTGCATATGTACATGCGTATGTGTGAACGTGTGTGTGTGTGTGTGTGTGTATGGTGCATGTGTGTGTGTGTGTTGTTTTGTTTTGTTTTGCTTTTTTAGTATTTTTTCTGTCCAGGAGTGATGGTGAGCTGCTTAACTTTGGTATAGGAACCCAAACTCTAGTCCTTGGTAAAAACAGCAAGTGCTCTTAACAGCCAAACCATTTGCCCAGTCCCACCACCCATTTCGGGAGACAGGGTATTGTGAATCCCAGGCTGGCCTCAAACTCACCGTATAGCTCAGAACAACACTGAACTCCAATCCTCTTGCCTCTGCCTCCTGAGTGCTAGGATTGCAGACAAGCCAGAAGCATCAGTGGACCTGGGTTCCCGCAGCACCAGGGAGGAAGCATGAGGCTTTACTATGCCAGGCAAGCCCTCTACTGAAGAGCCCCTGGCCCAGCTGATACTTGACTTCTGTTGAGACAGACATGTAGGACATCACAGTGATAAAGGACATGCTTCAGCCTGCAGGTCCCTGAAATGAAGGGTATGGGCTATCTAGAAGAGGATTTCAGGACTCCTTATTAATAAAGGTCCATTTGTATCTAATTACACCCTGGCTAAATATCAGAGCTGAGCTCTAGGCCATTTGCTCTCCCTTCTAAACAAGAACTGTGCTGTATCCCTAGCTTTAAGGAGTCATCAAGGATGCTTGTCTACAGAGTTACTACTGTACCCTTTACCTGGCCCCTCTCCTCAGGCCTGTTCTCATGTCTCACCAAATAGTATCATTGACTGTGGAAAACCAAGGAGCCTGCTGAGTGGACAAATGCCTCCATGGGTAGGTTGTGGTCCTTGATCTCAACTTCGTCTTCTGCCTTTCTTATAGCAGTGGACTCACTGGAAGAAGAAGTTCTCAGTCAAAGCTATGTGCAGCGTCCCCCACGGTGACTCCTGCACAGTGATGTTACTGGCACCATAGTTAACTGTGTTATTTACTTTTCCCATGGCTGTGACAGCATACCAGGCAACATCATATTAAGGAACGGAGGGATGACTTTGGCTCACATTTTGAGACACAGTCCATCACGGCAGGGAAGGCACAGTGCAGGAACGTGAGGCAGCTGGTCACATTGCATCTGCAGTCAGGAAGCAGAGGGATAACTGTTATTGCTCCGATTTCTTTTTCCTTCTTATGCAAGTTTTATTTTTAATATGCGTATGTGTGTGTATCTGTATGTGGGTAGGGTGCACATGATTTCAGGTGCGCACAGAGGCCAGAGGTGTCAGATGTGCTCAGAGCTGAAGTTAAGAGCAGTTGTGAACTGTTCAACGTGGGTTCTGGAAACTGAACTCTGGTGCCCTGCGAGAGCAAATCATGCTCTTCACCACTAGGCCAGCTCTCCAGCCTGCTTTCTCCTTTTTATTCATTCTGGGACCCCCAGCCCATCGGGCGGTACTGCCAGCAGTGAGGGCGGATCTTCTCACTTTAATTAACCCACTCTAAAATCTTTACACGCATGCTCAAAGGTTTGTCTCCTGGTGACTCGAGGTCCTGTCCAGTTGACGATCGATACAAACCACCACAGTTCCACCCCTCGTCTGCTTTATACCCTGAACTATTACTTGAAAGCCATAGTTTTCCAATTCTTGTCCCCCACAGGCTTGTGGTCATCTCATAACACAAAACATACTCAGTCCAACTTCAAAGGTCTCCTAGTGTTTAATACTAACCTCTGCATTTAGTACTAATGTGTAAATCAGAATCTATCTCAGAATCTTTATCACTTTCAGTGGAAACAAAATCATTTGGTGTTATTAAAGAGGGTAGCCTAGACATCTGCCTCCTGAATGCTGGGATCACAAGCATGCACTGTCGCGCACTGGCCAATCATGGATTTTTTCCTTGAAAGTAATTATCGTATATTAATTACATACTGTTTCACTATATTTTCATAAATGCATATAATGCATTTTGATCATTTTGACCCTGTTAGAGTCTCCTGTCTTTTCCCCTGATGATCCCCTCCTCTTTTGAAGTTGTTTCCTTTCTCCTTTCATGTTTTTCTGTGTGTGTGCATGTGTGTGTGCGTGCTTGTGATTGTGTGTGATTGTGTGTGTCTGTGTCCCGGTGAGTTTAATTAGAGCTAATTACAGGAGCGTGGGGAGGGGTTACTTACTGGAATATAGGCAATTTACTAGTGCTATGCCACTGAAGAAAATCAAACGTGTTTATTAAGGAAGAAAACAGTGCTGTAAAGTCAGGCAGCACTCCTCCCAAACGCTGGTGTTCCCCTTCCACCCGGCACTCATGCTGCCTCTGAAGTAGGGTAGACTGGAGGAGACAGCGTGCCGGAAGTATTCTAGGAGGAGGAGAAGACAGCGTGCCGGAAGTACTCTAGAAGGAGGCTGGAAGTACTCTAGCAGGAGGCTGGAAGTACTCTAGGAGGAGGAGACAGCGTGCTGAAGTACTCGAGGAAGAGGAGGAGACGGCGTGCCGGAAGTACTCTAGGAGGAGGATCTGGCGTGCCGGAAGTACTCTAGCGGGAGGAGATGGCGTGCCGGAAGTACTCTGGGAGGCACCTGGAAGAGCGGCACCAACGCTGCTTCCTATTACTTTACGTCCACACTTTACAGCCACTGTCACTGGAATCTGGAAACCAATAAGCCCATCGGCAGGTCAGAACTGAGTTCTGAAATGGGTTTTCAAGAAGGGGCCGCTGTAGAGATGGTTAGGAAGATAAAGCATTGGCTGCACAAACGAGGTAACCTGTAACCTATATAAAAAGCAGGTGAGAACCATGGCCTGCCCGTCGTTCCTGTGTTCAGAAGGTAGAGATGGGATCTCTGGAGTGAGCTGCCTAGCTATACTCCCTGAATCAGAGCGCTTCCAGTTCAAGTGAGAGACCCTGACTCAATGAACGTGGTGGGGAGAGCTCAAGGAAGATGCCAGATGGCAACTTGGGACCTCCAAACCCGTGCACACATGCAAACATGCACACACACACACACACACACACACCGCACACCTACACACATAATAAGAAGTTTGAGGGTGTAGTTCAGTTGGTAGACTGTTTGCCAAGCATGCATGAAGTTCAGTTCCCTGTACCACGTGAACTGGATATGGCACACATACCAGCCATCCCAGAAGGAGGGAGGTAGAAGCAGAAGAATCAGAGTTGTGGGTCAATCTGGGATGCATAGTAAATGGGAAGCCAGACTGGGCTGTAAGAGTGTCTCTCAAAAACAAAACAAAACCCCACGAAAAAACAAATGCAAACCATGCCATTATTTCCCCCTAATCAAGAGCTGATTTTCTTAATCCTTTTAGCTATCGAGAGAAAGTGGCTTCTCTAGATGACAAGACTCCTTTTTCAAAAGTACCTCTGGAGTGTGGGCCCTACTGCTCTGCCCCACCCAGCTCCCCTGTGGAGCTGCAGGCAGGAATGGACTGGCCAATAACAATCTGTCAGCTTGGGAAGTGGGGCTTCATCTCCCTCCTGTGTAGCCTCGCTCTACACGCTCCCACCCTGCACTCACAACTGTCAAGGAGGCTTCTCTGGAAAAGAGAACACAATTTTACCTTTGCGGAGTAAGGCGTCAACCTTCCAGGCAGCTAGCTGGAGGCGGGGAGCCAGCCGGCTGTGCTGTGCTCGGAGCTGGACTTGGCATGGCGTCGGTTGAAGGGGTTCTCCCAGCCTCAGCTGGCAGGCTTTGTCTTTGATTTTTCCTTTTGCCCCCAGGCTTGACACTTCACGAAGTTCAGTCTATAGCTGTGGCAGTGTCGTTTCTAGACAAATAGAGCAGCGTGGACTCCGGGACTAATTAGACCATCACAACCTCACATTCTGGAGCTTGGCATGGGGACCACTGTCAGGCTGGTCTTCTTCAGCTCTGACGTTTGTCTCAGCCTGCTCTGGCTCCTCGGCTGGTGTCTTCTTTCTCGACTCATACACGCCATTCCTTGGTTGTCTTAGCTCATTTCCTGGCACACATGCCAAGGTTTAATCTGAAATCAGCGTCATGGGTGGACAGAAAGGAGGATGAAACGAGAGTTGCCAACCGTGTGAGATCTCGGTCTGAAGCAGGCGCCCAGGAAAAGGGGAAAGTGTAGAGACAGCCGTGAATCAAAGCAAAGTACACTGAAATATACACTACATTCAGCAGCTTGTGGTTCTGAATATACGATACTGTTTGCTTAGGCACTTGGAACACTCTTACAAATGTCACAAGTTTACTGATTTAAAATTACATTTTGTTTTCTCCATGGATATTATATGCTTCTGTTGTAAACAATATGCAAGTACTGTGATAGTGTAATAGTTATTGGTTAATTTTCATGTCTGTAAAGTGTATTAAGTTTTATTTATTTTGTGTTATGTGTGTATGGGTGTACATGTGCTACAGCATGCAGGCGGTGGTCAGAGGACAACTTGCTGGAGTTCTCTCCTTCTATTCTATGGGACCTGGGGACTGAACTCAGGTCCTCAGACGTGCTAGCAGGTACCCGTGCATGCACAGTCATCTGCTCCAGTACGGAATGTGCTTAGTAACTATGATCAAAATACTTAACACATAATAGGAATTCCATGTAAAAGAAAAAAGTGAAGGAAAGTGAAAGACGTTGAAAGAATAAAAAGAAATTTCTAGAACAAATTGAAGATAATGAGTAAAGATATAAAAATATAATTACATTCATAATGCCAGTTTCAAAATATTTTAAAATATTTATTTATCCATTCATTTCTTCATTTATTTTGTGTGTATGGGTGGTTTGCATGTAGGTCTATATACCACATGACTGAGTTGCATGAGGAGGCCAGAATTGCCTGGAACTGGGAGTTATGCATGGCTGTGAGCCCACCATGTGAGTGCTGGGGATCAAACCTGGGTCCTCTGGAAGAGCAGCTAGTGCTTTAAAATGATGAGCCATCTCTCCAGGCCCCAGTTCCAAAATCTTGATAACATAATATGACAGTTAGCTGTAATTGTTAACTAGATAACTTTGAATCACCTAAATAAAGGGTCCCAATAAGGGATTGTCTACTTTGGCTTGGCCTATGGGCATGTCTGTGTGTGCGGTGGTGGCAGAGTCTTAATTAAGTTATTGATTTGAGAAGACCCAACCCACTGTGGGCAGCACCATTCCCCAGAAAGGAGGTCGTGTGTGAGAGTAGAGAAACAGCTGAGCACACACAAGCAATTGAACATGCACGCATTCAATTCCTTGCGCCCTTGAATGTGGAGATGATGTGACTAGCTGTCTGAAGTTCCTGCCTTGACTTCCCCACAACAATGAACTACAACCTGAAACTGT
>CABHPQ010150918.1:0-41558 GCA_902168405.1 Peromyscus aztecus | reverse complement strand
AGAGAGAGAGAGAAAGGAAGGAAGGAAGGAAGGAAGGAAGGAAGGAAGGAAGGAAGAAAGAAAGAAAGAAAGAAAGAAAGAAAGAAAGAAAGAAAGAAAGAAAGAAAGAAAGAAAGAAAGAAAGAAAAGAAAGAAAGAACTGTAGACTATCTACCACCAATTATTAAAGCTAACATGGTTTGGGGGGTGCAAAATTAGTAGGGAAACCCCTTGTTTAACATCACTATCTGGTCTGTTCTCAAATGGAAATATTTGTGTGGAAGAGAAAATGTTTGTTTTTTATTCAGGAACAAAGGGTCTTTGATCTACTAAGAACTCTAGGAGTCGTACAGGCTCTCACTGTCCATGAGAAACAAAATCTGATTAGAAGATGGAATAACACAAAGGAGAGTGTAGTATCCATTTCATTTTTATGGCCTTAAGGAAAAAGTCATCAAGCTAAACCTGCTTTCATGCTGCACACACACATGTTGACAGCTGAGTCTGAAGAATTTACACTGTGGGAAAACATAGTCATTGTCCCCAGCCCTGTACTTCATCTCTGAAAATGTGTGGTTCATTTGAGAATTCAGTTATCAGTCTCTCAGCACTAAATGTGAGAACTGATTTTTTTTCCAAATTAACAGAAAGGTTCCAGCTGACAGGCTGCAGAAACCAGGTTGCTCTGAGTGCGGGGATGCCGACGTGTTCAAGACAGGGCCGGAGGACTGTGAAATGCAGGCTTTGAGGAATCAGATACCATTTCAAAAAAAAAAACATAGAAACATGATGTTTATATATTCATGCTTAAAATGAATGAGTTCTGAGGCATCAGCATAGACTACAGATTCAACATTATTGCCAGATATAATGTATTGCCTTGTATGATGTTTTTCAGGGCTCTTCAGGGTTATTGAATTAATTTGGGTGTGTATCTTACTGCATTTCTCCAATTAATTCACCTCTTTGGATGAACTAATGAATCAATTTTAGGTGACTTTTGATTTTTGCTCATGCTGAAGAAAAACAAAAATACAGTTATGGAGAATTAGATCTTGAATTATCATGATTTTTTAAGTACAACCTCACTACATTAACACTTTTTTTTAAAAGAACACACTTTTATAATTGTACCAATAAAGTTTTTAGTCCAGTTTGAACAAGAAAGAATTGAAAGAAATCATACTTTGACTAAAAAATTAAAATATATGAAAGCTCTGTATGTTTTTACAAGTTAGTATATGATAGCTGTCCTCATGTTTTAGAACAAACCCTATTTTAAGTTCCCTGGTGATTAAAATAACTTCTCGTTTCAGATATCTGTGGCATGAGTTTGACATGTGCAGAAAGCCATGTTTTTCTCTTGTGCTTCATAAACTCTCTCAATATGTTCCAGTTTTAAACTTCAATTCCAATTTCAGCTTCTAATAATTTAGAAATTAAGTTAACTTTTTCTGTGTATATTTGTGGTTAGAAAACAAATTTCCGCTGCTCTTGGGGTAATCATTCCTTAATATTTAGTGGGCTATCTAGTTACTATACTCTTTAGCCATTCATTACAATAGATGGATGACTAGCCCGAATTGTTATTTTTTATTTGATAAAGACTGTTTTCCACATTGTTCATGTCCTTGATTAATAATGGGATGCTGTATAATGAAAACCCATCAGCTTTAAAATAATGTTTCTCTTAGATTCTTTCCCTTATCTGTGATGGAAAGATAATACTGACTTACTTCCTATAGTTACTATGAAACAAAAAGGGCCAGATAACATGTATAAAAAGCAGAGATTCTGAACCTTCAGCAGTGTTTACATGTTAGCTAGCTCTGTCCTTTCGCATGCTGCTTTGGCCAGGGAATGCTAGGGAAATGTGTAGGGCTCCCTCTGTCAATGGTTACATTAGAGCAGGGTGAAAGGGCAACCTGGTCTGGCTTCGGTACAATGAAACCACACGGATCCTTGAGAGAGCCAAGGCCCGGTGAACACAAACAGAACTAATTACATGCCCAGAGTGTGAGGCTTTCCCATTCATTTCAGGAAGACCTGTTTTCTTTTAGTGGAATTTCCTAACAGGATCGTGCCTGTGGATAAACTGACCCACTTGTTTTCTTTTCTTTTCTTTTTTCTTTTTTCCTTTTCTGTAATTGAAATGGTATGCAAGTCATCATCCAACTTCCTCTCACAGTCATACCAGGATGGTCTGCCCTCATTGGAATCAGCATAACTTCCTCTGTGGTCATGTTCTAGGATATTGCACATTCTCTAAAGATTCAAGTTTCTCCACAGGATGCATTTTTAGAAAAATAAAACCAAGAAACATGACTTCAAATAAACTACAAGAGCACAGATTAATATTGGAAACAGAGACCCAGTTTTGAATTGCCTGTAAAACACTTTTAATAAACAGTTTTAATTCTAACATGGTTGAAAACATAAACCATGTTAGAGGTCCAATTGAATTTTTCTTTAATAAGTAAAGAAATGAATAGCCTGTTTTATATATAATCTCAGAATTTTCATGATTTCATTTTGCATTGTTTCAGCGGTTTTAGTAAATGAGTGTATTTTTTCTGACCATTGGAGGAAAGCTTCTGCATCAACCTGGCTTTGTGGTTGTATGAGAAGATGCCACATCCAGAAGCTGAAAATTCATTTAGTGAAAACCAACAAACAAACAAAATAACAAAACCAACAACAACAAAAATAACAAAGCAAAACAGAGACAACCAATTGGAGGACCCTTTACTGGGGAATGCCACCCTTAGTTCCTAGTCTAGGGTTCAGGGCTGAGAGTTTCCTCTTCAATGATGACATGCCTCTTGGTGTAGTCCTTGTGTAGGTCTTGTTTGGGCACTCATGTTGAAACGTTATGACTGTAGCTTCCCTGACACACTATGGAGATGCAATCTCATAGTGATATGCTGTTCTTCAGACCCTTACAATCTTTCCATCCTCTCTTTTTAGGGTGATGCTCCCTGAGTCTTACATGTAGGAGGAGTAGTGTTATAGACAGATCAGTTGCGGGTGAACTAGACCTAAAATCATACATACAAGTAACATTATCATTATTCTGACTGAGCACATTGTAATTTTATATTTAGGAATACACACACGCACACACACACACACACACTCACACACATATATAAAAAAAATTGGTGATAAATATAACCAATTTAAAAAGAAGCCAGAGGCCATAAATTTGGAAGAGATCAAGGATGAAGGGGGTGAGGGAAGAGTGTGGGGTGACTAGGTACATGGGAAGGGTTGGGAAGAAAGAGAAAGGAGAAAATAATTTAATTTCAAATTGTATTTTAAAATGTTTAAAAAGAGACAACAAAGTCCCTTTAAATATCTGAAGCCTATGAATGTGGTGGCAAAGATACAGCCTTTCTTAACTTTTGTTTTACCTCTTCAGATAATTTCTTTCGTTTTCTCAGTTGGTAAAGCTGGGCTGGCAGAGTGCAATATCAGGAATAAGATTTTCATACATTTGTTGTTAAATTTGAATAACTAATCATATTTGTGCCTGAATATGCCTTCATAATCACATTATGTATTCTCAAGAACTGATTACCAGAAATATGTATCTGCAAAATAGTATATATTTCACAATGGTATAATCTGTTTAATAAATAAATATATGCTATAAAATTGTTCTAGTCTTTAAAGGATGAAAATTCACCAAAATCACTAAGCATGATTTTTTTTAAAGAACTAAAAGTTACCAAATAACAACCTCACCAATTCCCATCACCAAAAATACATTAGTATAAGAAATATTCTTACTTTGAAGCAGTTTTCTTTGAATAAATCAATAAAGATGAATAATTATTTGCAGTAAAACTTTATCATAAATATGCCAGGGAATTGATTTATTTTCAATCCTTTATAAAACATACCTAACTAAAACTTTTAAGACATGCTATTTTAATATTTTGAATGATAGTCTAAAAAATACTGTTCTTAGATTTGGTATATTGCTCAATTTTGAATCACTTATTGACAAGCTAATAGAACATTGAGAACAGAAAACAAGGTAAACAATGTTATGCTCACTGAAAATACTCAGGTTTTTAACGAAAATTGCCTGAAACAAGACGAGATAATAGTTTAGAAACTTCTTGAAAGCCACTTCCTTTTCTCGCTCATTTGTCCACATCTCTCTCCCTCTTGATTTACCCTCAGTTCGATGAATACTGCTCCTGTCTGCCCCAATTTCCTCTTCCAATGTCACTGCTTTCGGAGCCTGGTGGGCGTCAATAGGGATTTACAGCTGACTCGGTAATCTGGGTCCTCTGTGCAGAGGCAACAAGAAGAGATTTACCCGGAGAAGTAGATACCAGGACAATGCCTGTAACCATGGTGTGATTGGCCTCCCTGACATGGCTCTCAAAAGCTTTCCCTCTGTGAGGACAGAAGCCGGTTTGCAAATTAATTAGTTTCTGGCGGCAGCTTGATTGTTGACCCAGGGTTTGTAGAGTGGAAAAACAATCAGATTAGTGTGCTCAGGGTAAAAGACCAGCGCATACTTGCGTGTGGCTTGCTCAGCTTTTGAAGCTATGAATGAAGTGAAACAAATTCCCTTCTGAGAACTCGGCAGAGGTTAAGTATGATGAGCCTGGAGATCCCCAACAGCAGGGGCTGGGGAATTAACCAATTTTAGCTGGAGGAGGGGAACCGATGCCATCGAATATTAATGGCGTGGATAGTTACACAAGAAACAGCTACTTGTTACATTCTAATCATCATAAATATGAGGAATAATTTTACAATAGTATTGAATATTGTGTGTAGGCTTGACACAAATAATTTAAGAGTTCAGAAGCTTTCGAAGTAGAAGGTATTTACTAGAAGCAAGACGATCTGATGATACCCAGATGAAAAAAAAAGCTGTAAAATCACCTGTTTTTCAAGGTCAATAAAATATACACTTACCCTACTATTACTTGAGGTATAATCTTTAGGCATCTTATAAAAATTAATCAAAGAAATGAGTCAAATAAATATTAACTTAGAAGATATATATTCTATTTATTTTTATTCATTTTAGTCCAGATAATTATGCCTAAAAATATTATAGGCATAAAAATATCATAGACAAAAATTCTAAATGAAATGTTTGATAATTAAATTTTATTTTAATCAAAATGTATTATATCTTTTGTATAATTTACCTAACTTTTTAAGCCATGTATAATTTCCTTTTCCTAATAGGAACTATAGGTATCTCCCTAAATACCATGCTATTTCATAGCTATTACACTCCTTTTCCATTTGAAAAATTTACATCTTAATTTAAAACACATTAAATCCAGGTTTACTGTCTGCCAAGTCCTTTATTATATAATTCTAGAGCCTTTTTAATATTAAATGTTACCATAATCAACTCAAATACAGTTGATGGTACTCAATTTTGCTGATTTTTTTTTTTTTATTTTTAACTTTACCACTATCCCAGTGGATTTTAAACATTCCAATTGTGAACCTTGGAACACGTAAAGGCATACTTGTACTTATCACAAGCCTTATCACCCAGCTGTTTAGTTCTGGGTGCATGAAGTAAGAACTTCTTAATGTAGCTGCCTCATGAGTCCTGAAGGTAAACTATATTAGTATATATCAGAGCCCCCCATTATTCCCTATGTGAATATGGGAAGAATTCCCTCTATGTCTTCTATGTACATGTGTTTTAAAAAAAAGGTTTAGCAATATTCCATGTTGTTTTTCTGACACTGGGTGAAATAGTCTATGTGGGTACCTAGAGACAAATGTGGTATTATAGAAATGCTGCAGTAAGGTACTGCTGCGAACACACTCTACACCCTTCACACAGTACAGAAGACTGTCTCAGGTATCATTGCTTTTCTTGATCTCTCACACTATTCAGTTTTATTTGATTTTGTTATATGAAGCACTTAGTGTGTTAGAGAGCAGTGAATATTTTGCCTTAAAAAATAAACAATAAAATCACATTGTATTTAACAACATTATCAGGTAATTTTTTTAAAAAAGCAAGGATAAACTTAAGAAAAAAAATGTGTTCTTAATATTTGTTTAGCTCTAGTATGTACAATACTTACTGCATAACTGCACCATTAAAATCATAGTCATTGATCATTGTCTAGTATGGGAAGACAGCAACTGCCTGCATAACTCTAGGAAAACTGTCTTTTCTGCTTCCATGTATTTTAACTTTTAGAGATATCCATCCATAAGACTTAGAGTGCTGTTAAGATTGGGGAGTTTCTCAAGATGCTATTTCATCTGTGCCTTAGACAAGCAAGGTAGGCAGCTGGCATAAACTATGCTCAAATGTCTCTTCCTCTTTAAAACAGCAAACAAACAACCAAGTGTACCTTCTTCATTTTCATATTATGAAGGTTGTGGATGAGTTAATTACAAAATGCATTTGGAAAAGTGACCATGGTCACCAAACACAAACAAAAACAACAAAATTCAGTTGATGCTAATTGGTTTCAGAAAACTAGGGTAATTTCCTATTGTATACTTTGACTGTAAGCTACCCCATAAACTACCTATTTCAGGGAAAGCAATGGAAGAGACTTAAACCAATGCCTTTTCCTGAGTCTGTAGGATTTCTTTTCAATGATGCCCATGCATTCTGGTGAAAATCAATCAACTGCCCTTTATCTTCCAAGGAAAAAAATCTTGAAACTGTTTACCTGACAATACTACTCAGGAATGTTTGTGTATATTAGGTGCATACAAGGAACATGTCAAGCTGTAATGTTGGAGTAGCCACGTGAGTGAATGAATTAGACCTCTTTCCTCCCAAGTTCTCAGCAATACACTGCTTATCCCATGGAACTTTTGTGTCATACATATGTGGAGCATTTGAAATTGTATACATCTGATATTCTGATTATTTATAAGATATTAAGAAACAAGGATATCCTTTTGAATGTGAATTATAACGTCTAAGAGTAATTTAATAAATCAAATGGACACAATATTCTTCATTAGAAGCATACTCTTCATTATTTAGCATGATGATTTGTTAAATAATGACTATTTTTGGATTTAATGAAGGCTGACAGCATAAGGAATCCATCAAAATGGTGCCTCTTCAATATGTGTGTAAATTTGTCTACATTCATGTAAGCCAAATGCTCTCTTTTGTTCATTTAGTAGCTAATTATAAAGGATTCTAGGGCTTCTACATCAAAGAGAGCTAACCCTTTTATATATCCATAAAATTCTAACAAGAATTTTTCTTTTGGGATCCACAGAGCCTCTTTAGCTTCCCATATAATATTATTTAAATTATTATACAGTTTTGTTTTCAGCTTATAATCTGTTCTATGGCCCATTTGGAAATCAGTGAACCTTTGTCTCATTTGTCCTAAAAGTTAAGCATTTCCAAGGCTGATATCAAGCTAATGTCAACCTTCTACAGAGTTACTGCAAATTCACTAAGAAAAAAAATGAACGAGTTATACCTATCTGCTAAAAGAAGAACCCAAATCAAACAACAAGGAATAGATATGTGACTTGGTGGCCCAAGTCCTTAATTCCAGCACCTAGGAACCTGGCAGAGGCATGTAGAATTTTTGACTCTTAGATAGGTGCCAGCCTGGTCTCCATAGCTAGCTCTATACCATGTGTGTATGTGTTTTGTGTGTGTGTGTGTATGTGTGTGTGTGAGAGAGAGAGTGTGTGTATGTGTATGTTTGGGAGAGTGTGTGTGTGTGAGTGTGTATGAGTGTGAGTGTGTATGTGTGTGAGTGTATGTGCGTGAGTGTGTGTGTGTGTGTATGCACATGAGTGTATGAATTCTGAAGAAAGAAAATAAAGCATGCTGATTATCACAAAACCTTACTTTGTGTAAATTAAAGGATAATCTAATTATAATAACATTATTGCATATTTTACAAAATTAAGAAGGATCAACAAGACAATTGATCAATTGCATTAAGAATTTGATCAATTATTGTTAGGTTTTTGCTGTCACCATATTGAATATTTTAACTAGGGGGAAACTGATATACAAGCAAAATAATGCTACTTTCTAGGAAAAGCCTAAAGTACAATCTTCCTGCTGTTTTATTCCTCTTTATTTCCTTTTAAAAATCAAGGAATAATACACTATCACACCCCTCACAGCTTATAAAAGATAAGTACAGGCCACTTTGGTCAAGCAGTGGTTGTCTAAATAATAAAAATTATAGTGTAATTGCCTTTGAGGGCCTAAGGTGACTGCATAATCAGAAGTCTTAAACACTGGAATTGTAGTATTTATTTCTATAGTAGTACCTGCATTTATTTGCTTCCTTGTTCAGATGATAGTGACCCCCACGTGTAGAAGGCCAGTGGGATATTGTCTGGGGTGAGGAACACAGCAACAGGAAACAGAAGAAATCTTGGCAGGATGTTCAGCTCTCAGGCTGTGTTCTGTGAAGTACAGCTGTCGTTTGTGGTGATACTCAGAGGGAACATCAGAGAGCCAATAAGCCATGGCATGGAGGCTTGTCAAATTTTGACCACAGTGGTCCTTGGTACTGATTTGATCATATTGGATTTATATAAAAATGGGCTGCTGTTCCATGTATTGGTCCTGTCTAAAAATGACACATTAGTTGCCCAATCATTTTTCTTCTTAAAATCATATTCTATATTTAAAGTGTTAGTAAGTCCATTTGCTAAAGAATATTCTGATACTAACAGCAAAAGGGAATTTCTTCTGACAACTCTTTTTTTTTAGTTTTGGGATTGAACCCAAGGCCAAGTGTATGCAGGCACTCTACACTGAGCTACAGTCCCCTCTCTGGGATAACGTTTTAACACAGTGGTAGAAACTGATAAGTCAGTACTCTTCCAATTACTTGGGATGTTTAAATGGTCTCTAGGATGTGGAAGCATAAGAAAAAAATAAATTTTCTGAAGGACATCCCTGTAGCATGAATCTTAAAGAGTCTTAATTAAATCAAACCTGAGCCGGGTATTGGGGTGAACACTGGAAGGTCAGAGAAATAGAACAAGCCACAGCTATCTCACCTCGCTGGATCCTCAGCTGGTCTTGCTTCCTCAGACTGGAAGTCTCTATGTCCTCTTATCCGAATGAGTCTCAGCTGAACTGCTGCTAGAAGCCTGAATGCTTAACCAGGCCAAATGCCTCTCCAGGGCAAATGCCTCTCCAGGGCAAATGCCTCTCCAGGGCAAATGCCTCTCCTGGGCAAATGCCTCTCCAGGGCAAATGCCTCTCCTGGGCGAATGCCTCTAGTTTCTGGTCCTCACGCCTTATATACCTTTCTCCTTTCTACCACCACTCCCTGGGATTAAAGGCTGGCTTTCTGGGATTAAAGGCGTTGTCACCATGCCTGGCCATTTCCAATGTGGCCTTGAACTCACAGAGATCCAGAGGGATTTCTGTCTCTGGAATGCTAGGATTAAGGGCGTATGCTACCACTGCCTAACCTCTGTTTAATATTGTGGCTGTCCTGTTCTCTGACCCCAGATAAGTTTATTAAGGTACACAATATTTTGGGGAACACAATACCACCACACATCCCAATGCTATTTTGAAAAAAAAACAACTCTAAAAACAAAACAAAAAAGAGTGAAGACGAGATGGGAGAGAGGTTAAGAAACAATAATGCCCAATGGATCAGGAAAATTTCCTAATCACACTGACTTCCTTGCCAAACAACTATAAGAAATGTATCATCAAAATGAAATGTATATTATCAAAAGTTGAAATAAATACCAGTGAGCTATGATACAAAATCTTCTGAAGATTTAGCCTCTAGATTTGTAATGTAAATTGGGTTTCATACACACTTAAGGATTTTTTCACAGTGTTAGAGACAGTGAAAATTTATTGGGGTATGTCTTAATTCCCAAGGCTTCTCAGATTGTCATTTTATAACTGGCCATATGGTTGTCAGTAAAAAACAATTAAGATACTATGTAATATGATATTTTAGAGGTAAAAAGAATTGCATTATTAATAGGAAGTTAAGAACAGATATTTTGACAGAGATTAACCTATCCATTTCAATTACTGTTTATTAATTTTTAATGAGTATCTTCAGTTTCCTGAAACTCAGGCTCATCTCTTTCAACAGTATTCCAGTTTATCTGCATATAATTAGGTTTATTGCCTTAATTACTAGCATAGGCTATTTCCCCCAATTCCTTTCACTATTGTTCTTTTCTGTATCCTTCTAGAATGCCTAGTTACTACCATAGTTGTTATGAACGTTATGAATGTTATAAAAATAATTTGTTATAAGTAAATGCTCATATTTGTTTAGGCACCAGTGTGGTTCTCAGGGTGACTTCTATTTTCTGCTTGCAGTATGTACTCACTAGGGACTAAGACTATAAGAAGAAAAAAGCTGAGTAGGAGGAATCCCAGCTTTCCAGGAGAACAGACACAGAAACTGAAGAACTCTAGAAGTGCTTGGCCCTTTGTGAGGTCATAGACATGTATTTCCAAAATGCCTTTGTACCTAAAAGACACTATGGCCCATAGAGTAAAGGAGATTTACTTTCTAGTGAAACAATTTCTTTATCCATTTGATTTTCAGAATCTCAAATGAACATCAGAAATTCAAACTAAAGGTTTCACCATCAAATAATGCAAAGGCACGTGGCTTATGAGCAAGGCTGGCACATATCCAAATATCCATAGTTATTTCTTAGAAAGCATGTTTAAGAGATAGTTTAAAATGAAGAAAAACTGCAAATTGGTTTTAGTTTCAAGAAAATATGGAAATCAGCTAGAAGCAGTGAAACTGTAGGTAATATGACTATATATATATATATGTATATATATATATATATGAAGATATTATTTCACTGATAAATAATCCTGACCATTAAAAAAAAAATAATGAAAGCCAGAGCAAAAATTGTAACAGGGAAAAGAGATTGCTTCATAGAAAGAAATGGCTGAAAATGGAGGAAAATGGTAAACATCATTCTTTTCCACTCAACAGAAGTTCAATAATTGCTGTCTGCACTGTTAAAGAAAATTTAGCCCTTTCTGTATCTGGCTTTAAAATCAAGAAATAAAACATAAATGAGTGAGTCATAGCCAACATTTGTAGCTGTAGACACAGAGAATTTTCTAAGTATGTAAGTGTTTCATTTAGCTGTACAGCTTTAATTGTTATATTAAACTGAGTGTTTATTAAGGGATGAAGGAAAGTTAAAATAATATGCCATGACTTCATTTCTTATAACTTCAAAATCATAAGAGACTAAGCATAATTTATTGGTTTCAGAACCATTATATACTAATTGGTAGTTTCTATCATGAAATTATTACATACCAATGGTTATTGGAAGTTTCTACCATTAAGGAATCAAAAAATACAGTCAGTTCCCATTATTTGGGGACTTGTTATATAAATCTGCAAGATGCATTTATGTTTTATCTATCTTTTGTTTTTATTTAATCTCTAACCTCTTATATTAATGTCAGTAATATCTTACAAAATATTATTTTTTAAAATAAAGAATTTTTCATTGTCACCTTTTACCAACTAATGTCTACATTACATTTCTTATCATATTGCCTAAGAATTTATTATAATTAATATGAGATAGTATTATAAAAGGTAATAGAGTATTGATCAGAAATGATGATTACTGATGTTTTCAATATTTTTTCATGGATTAATGTAAAAATAAATCTATTAAAAAGCAAATTTAAATTATGTTTAATCTATATTAAAGATATTAAGTGTTATTTCTTACCAGTATTAAAATACAGTGAGGGGAACTTTTATTTATTTAAAATAAAGTTGGTGGTATCAGGTTTAGAGAACACATTTATTATTCAAGATAAAGTATCCATAGAAACAAATCTCTATTAGAAATCCAAACAGGAAAAGGAAAAGAGATAGAGCTGGTGGGATATCTTCACTGAACAAAGATGGAAAGATCATCAGCGTCAGTGGCAAGTATAAAGTAAATTCATCATTTTGTTCATGCTGTTGCCCTCATGGCCATCACACTGTCTGCTGAAAGTTTTAGCAATTGAATGTGCTGATGTTTTAAGAGTTGGATCTGTGTAGAGAAATAATTGAAATGATGTACTGTAGAAACCATCTATAGCCTAATGTTTATTAACTTGCAGTGGGCTTCCTTTGAGATCTCCCTCTCCTCTTTAAGCCCTGTAGAGTGCTTTAAGTAATAAAAAATAGTGTAACTTTTGAGGGAAGGAATAACACGCTCTGAGTGGTAAAGAGCAAGTCTGTGCCTACTGGACTTGAATCCTGTTTGTTTTCTTAGGATTACTTATTGTAGTTTTATGCTATAAACTATATTGTCATATGATTTATTAATATTCTATGATGTGCATAGTCCTGATACTTTCAAAGATAGTACAGAGGAAATACTTATTAGGTTACAAATAGATTTTTTTTCTGAATAAATAATAAAGTAACACACTTCTCTTGAAAAAGGAAAAGTTTGCCAAAGTTAAAGCATTCTGTCCTCCAGTGGTTCACAAAATAAAGAACGACCTTACCTCTACATATCTTAAATCACTGAAAACTTAACTTGAAAAATACATTGCTACTAAATGTATGCCCCTTGGACTAATTAACAATATATATCTCCTGGGGAACGTGTTCAAGGGAGAGTTTCACAGATCATACAGAATGACTAAATGAGAATGTGTACTCTATTCAGGATCCTACATTAAGTGTTACAATAGAACAAACCAAATTACCACAATATGTTATATTATTTATTATTAAAGAAGACATATAAAAGATGTGATATCTCAGGTTTTACAAACCAAAAATATGGCATGAGTAGATTTTCCAGCAATAATCATTCAAGACCTACACTGCTTGAAGCATTCCACCAAGAATTAAAACACTTTCGAACATTTTATGATAGCCCACGTCTTCCCCGAAGGTGCCTTTAAATTAATTTGAATTAACTATCTTCTATCTGATTCAATCACAATTTTGCAGAAATAAAATTTTCTTTTAAGTAATAAAATAAGTGATACAACAGTAACAATATTTTTAAAAATCTAGGCAAGGTTTTAGTGTAGAAAATATAATGAATTCTAAATATAAAGCCACAAATTATAAATGTGAGGTTATAACTTAAAACTCTTATACCATGATATTACATTTCAAATCATATTTGTGCAGTGTGATGTTAAATATATTCACTTAAAAAGTGGCATGCCCTATATCAAAAAACAAACATTTCAAAATTGCATAAATACAACGAAAATTGTCTTACTATTTAATTTACATTGATAAGATATGAAAATGTAAAAGTAATAATGTATTTTAAATAATTAAGAACAGTACCAAAAAAAAAAAAAAGACTAGGAAAGTACAAAGCGTACTTAGTGTGAAACTTGAATTACTGTTTCTGAAGAGAAAATAAGATCTTTCAGATTAAACAGGGCATGAAATAATTGTTTTCTACAAAATCAAATCACTTAAAAAATTGTGCTATAAGTGGTCTGCTTTTCTGCCTTCAATTTCTTTCACCATCTAATTAGATATTTTTTAAGAATCAAAACTATTATTGCCTCTTAAGAAAAAAGCCACAGAAACTCTTAATTATAATGCAGTTAAACGTGTTTCTGCTAAGATCCTGACTTCCCAGTATTTTTGAAAATATTTTCTGACCAGAAAATGATAAAAGTGCTGCACCGTCTCTGGTGTTGTGATCAAGATAATTACGCTCTAGCCATAAGAACACTCAAGCTATTACAAAGTCGCCAAAGAACGTGTCAAATGCAAGTTGACCTAAATCTCTCCTGGTCTCTGGATCATTATTTCATGTGATGAAGCAAGCCACATTCTCTTGTGGGTATCTCCTTCTTCATAGGCATGGGCTCCAGCATGTAGGAAGGCAAGGTCCCCTGCCAGTGTCGAAATATTTAATGAACCCAGAGACTGCTGGTTGCCCTGGGAAAAGGGTAGAAACCAAAAGAATAGCTTCTCCATCTGTCATGAAACAGCCTTTACATTTTCACAGAGAAAACCATTTTAGTGAATACATATTCAGAAAGGTTTTATTTAATAATTATTAGAATTATGTGGAAAGTAGGCTTTATTAATGAAACTGTGGCTCAAGATGCCAGATTTGCCATATGACTTACTTCCAGGGAAAAGAAACGGTCGAAATTAACTACATGTCTGTACTTCAGGTGGCTTACCGTGGCACTTACTGCTTGCCTTGCTTACTTATTTTGCATACTCACTGTAGGTCACAGTTTCCCTTTACCAACCAGTTTGTCACTGGATCATGTAGAAGATAGATGATCAATAAGCTTGTATGATACTGTTATGGAAGATGTTAGAGCACAGCCAAAAATGGAAGAGATTTAAGCTATTCAGGTTATATGTGCCTATACTATTAAGAATGACAGGGCTGGGTAAAAACAAAAGCTAAGAATAAATATACTAATAAGCACCGGAGAGTCTAAGTGCAAGTAAGAAATGAATTCTTATATGGCAAGGATGGTTCTAGAATATGAAATCTCTTCAATTAAATATCAAAAAAGAAAACATATGTATGTTATCTTTTGTTTAATGTTTAAAGATAAGATGTTTTTCTGGTTGATTTGAACACATTAAGAGTAGATAAAAATGTCTTAATATGATATGAAGAAATAATGAAATAAAATTGAAATTCGTAGTGCATGGAGGGAGACTGTTAACCCAAGTGAAATTTTATAATTATAAAGATACATGCGTGTACCCAGGGTGTACCTCGGCCTTTGGGGGTCTCTAGTCTCAGTCTTAGGAGGGAGTGAAGTATGGCAGAAGGGAGAGAAAGGGGGTGCTCGTATGTTTTCCTTCCTTCTCAGTGGGATTTAAACCACGATTGTACTCTTCTTGTGTGTTGTTTGTTCTCGATGTGTGTGTGTGTGTATGTGTGTGTGTGTGATTTAGTTCCTTAATTAATCATGGACACTTAGAAAAAATAAATCACACACATACTCATTTAAAAAGTGAAGCAAGCACACTGTCTAAAACTGTGATGGATTCTCTGGCAAAGGGAAGAAAAACGTGCTTTCATTTCAAACGAGGTGAGTTAGAAACTGCCATGTTTCTTGAAACTCTACCAATTTTCCTTTAAGGGATAGTTTTGATATTGTCATGGGTTAAGAACAATTATATGAATTACCTCTTATCATGGGGGCTTTCTAAACAGGAAGCTCAGTTCATAGGAGTAAAGGTTTGCCAATAAGTTTTCCCTCAATTTCAAATAATTTTTCATCTTAGTTTATAAAAACATATTTACTTTGTGACTTTGGACCCCATTTACTGCACAATTTTGCCGTTTAAACAGAATTTATTTCATTCATTTTCAAATCACATATAAGAACATGATTATATTTTCCCCAAAACATTTGTAATATTATGTAAGTTTTGGAAGGTATAAAATATGACTTAAATCTTTGAAATCCTTAAGTGAAATAAAAATGAATGCCCAAAAGGAATATGAGTGTGCCTACAAACTGTGACATAATTTAATTTTTTTCTTCCTAGAGAAGACTTACTGCTTGAAATTCTATTTTAGTTGATCAAATGGCTGAACGATCTAATCTAATCACAGACTACGTTTTCTCACCATAACTCAAAAGCTCAGCATGAATGCAGAAGCATGATTGAGGACAAGTGAGAAAGCTCATAGCAGGAGTTTAGTTATTGAAGGTCTAGTACATTTGTACATATTGCAGCTTCCTGCAGGTAAGAAGGCACAGAATTAGAGAAAAGCCAATAAACACTATAGGTGAGGTCCCTGGGTTAAGGACAAAGTTATCAAAATATTTCTCCTCCATATTTAGCATTATAAACCACAGACGTCTGAATGATTGTACACAACATTCTTGAAAATGTCAGCCATCACATTTCACTCACACAATCTGAGCCTGGGAAAACCCACTCCAAAATCCAAGGACTAGAAGCATAATTATGTTGTTCCCACAAAAACTGTTGAAGAGTTACTTGGCTTATAACTAGTTAGTATAAAAAAAAACAAACAAACCAAAATTCCATATAAGACGAGAGGAGAGAAGCACAGAGCACAGTTTAAAAGAAAATAACTGCCAGGTTATTGGTTTTATATATATATATATATATGTGTTATATATTATGGTTATATATAACCATAAATAGTAGCATTTAAATTTTTAATCTCAACTTTGGTATTTCCATTTTAGTACTCCAAGAATTCTTAAAACCTGTCTTGTGCTTGGGCCGGTGATCCTGCAGTTTCCTGTGTTCACTATAATGGGAAAATAATTTGATGACAATCTGACAAGAATAAGTCAGTTAACAGATTTAATATTAAAAAATAAACACTACAAGTCTTTTTTTTGTGTGTGGGGGGGGTTCAAGACAGGGTTTCTCTGTGTAGCTTTGCGCCTCTCCTGGAACTCACTTGGAAGACCAGGCTGGCCTCGAACTCACAGAGATCTGCCTGCCTCTGCCTCCCGAGTGCTGGGATTAAAGGCGTGCGCCACCACCGCCCGGATCCTACAAGTCTTATTGTTTAACCCCCCAAGTGTTATGTATCACTGATTTCTTTTTGAGAACTGATTTGAGCACCTGGCAAGTTACAGTATGCAAGTGTGCCTGTCTGAGGACCAGAGGCATAGTTCAGTGGTAGAACAATTGTGAAGCCCCAAGTGCAGTACCCAACCAGGACCATTTTTATATAAATAGATCATGTTAAGACAACACTGTTTAAGCAAAGATTAAGTGTTGAGTTTTTTATTTTATGTTCATTGATGTTTTGCCTGCATGTATGTCTGTGGGAGGGTGTCAGATCCCATAGAACTGGAGTTACAGATAGGTGGGAGCTGCCATGTGGGTGCTGGGGATTGAACCTTGGTCCTTTGGAAGAGCAGCCAGTGCTCTTAACCTCTGAGGCGTGTCTCCAGCCCCTTAAGTGATGTTCTTGGCAAATGCTTACTTATATTATTGGAATCTCCTGATTATGGTCTAGTTAAAAACTGAATCAAAACCATAAATATAGAAAATTAAATTAAATTATATTGTTCAATACTCATGATGATTAATTTGCATATTCATTCTTCTTAATTTTATCTTAATCTTTATATGTCTTAAATTCACTTTTGCTGAAGGTCGAAAATAAAATGTTATTTTTTGTCTCAGGAGTCATATAACATTTTTTTTCTAATGTGTCAATATGAGAATGACAAGTAGAAAAAGAATTAAAGAACTTTGCTTTCAAACATCTTAGGCCTCTACCTCTGTATTTACAGATTTGGAATTAATTCTGTATCCTGTGTCTGCCCATCCACTAGACTCCATTCAGCAATAATCTTTCCTTTTTAAACTGAAGTCAAAGTAGTTTTAGTACTTCTAAATTTTTGTGAGATAAATTTTGCATGCAGTGAGTTATCCAAATTTAAGGTAATGCCACATATAATGTTGGTAAATAATATGCCTTTGTGGTAATTTTATGATTAATTTTCTGGAAGTGCCAGGTAATATTATTGTCCTACCAAAAAACTGTGTCAAGGAGGATGTTGAACATAGGATGGGCATAAATCTGGCAGGCACAAATACATTAAATAGTGATGAAGTATTATCAATGTAAGAGATAATACTTTTATTCTGATTAAAAAAATTGTTTTAGCAGAATAAAAACATTACAAAACAACACTGATAGAAGAGCAGAAGTGTATGAAACCAAATTAAGACACAAAAGATAGATATGACAAGTCTCCAGAAGCACTTTCAAATTAAAATTCATAATGAGATGGCAGTCATGACAAAGGGGGAGCCGGCAGTAGAGCGGGTTTCTGAGCTTTGCAATGACGGGTTGGTAACGGGCCGCACAGGAGGAGCAGGTGGGAGGGAGGTGAAGAGGGTAAGTTATTCCCAATGAATATCCACGCACCTGATCAAGGGCAGTGGACAGTCCTGCTAAGTCACAGCTGAGCAGCCCAGGGAAGTGGGGTTATGTCACAGATCCAAAAGGCCTGTGGAGAAAAGGAAAGGGCACGTCACCCAGTGCACAGTGGAGTCTGAATTACTTTCTTCCTCAAAATTCTTACATTTTATTTCACACCAAAGTAATATGTAATCCTTCACAATTTTCCTGCACACATATGTAACTTTGCTCACATCAAATGTAACTTAAAAACAAACAATGCAAGCAAGACTGATAAGTGTATTTACGACATAAATTAGTTTTTGACAAGTAATCAACCACTGATACAGTGGTCCGTGTAGACTTGATGTGTCTAAGAACCTATTTATTTAAGGTCTATCCCTGCAAATGAGGTTTTGATTCTCCTAAGCCACGGGTCTTGTCCATGTCAGAATGGACAATGATGCCCACACAGTCCTACCTAGCTTCTGATTTATTTTAATATTTCCCTTTTTCATGGCTACCTCAGTTTTGTTGTTTTCTTTTGTTTTGATTTGTTTTGTTTTAAAGGGGTTGAGGTGAGGGGTTCTGCTTGCTTTTGTGTGTGACTTCAATCTTCCACTACCAATTTCAAGAATACATTTGTCAACTTCAATAATGTTCTTCTTAAGTCGATTCTTTTGGGGAAAACATGGTTTAATAATGAAACAGAAGTAAAATGAGCTAACAGTAAAATTGCTCCTTAGTTCACAGCAGCATTTATCAAGCGCACTTTTTTAGCTCTGCTAGGCTGTTTAATCATTGCA
The DNA here is from genome assembly GCA_902168405.1 of Peromyscus aztecus. NCBI lineage: Eukaryota > Metazoa > Chordata > Mammalia > Rodentia > Cricetidae > Peromyscus > Peromyscus aztecus. The sequence goes on along the minus strand of CABHPQ010150918.1, from coordinate 22,908 downwards.
ATATCTCCATATTTTCACTTTGCGAATGACATTTCAAGACAGACACTGAGTTAATCAGCATGATTACCACCATGCCGTTTTACCACTAACAAACAAGTGAAGGCAGGCCACTGGCTTTAAGGCAATTGTACAATAGTGTTCAGTAGAGTTCAACTAGTATCTTAAAATAAAACCTTTAAGAACTAGGGCAGATTAAAGCTGGATGGTGAACCTTGCCCTAGAGAGCTAAGTGACGAAGCACAATGCTCACCACTGTAAATGCTAATGTAGCATAAGAGGAAATACAGAAATGAGAAAAAATGCACTTGAAGAATTTGCGGAAAGTGTTTTTGGAAGGTAGGAAATGGACATTCAAAACATTGTCACAATTTACAGTTGAGGAGAACTAAAGAATGAAGAATTCTGGACTCTGGGATGCTAGGGCAGGAGGGTGGGTGCCAGGGAGTTTTGAAGGGAGTTGAAGCTAGAGTTGCAGCTGGATAGTGGACAGTTGAAGGACATTTGATGAGGTCTACATTCTTCAGTCCAGGAAAACCTTCATAGTCTGTGCGTGTTTGCAAACATGCTGTGTCAACATTGTGTAATGGTGAGTGGGAAGAGGAGTGATTGGAAGAGTGTGGGCTTTGCAGAGGATGGACCAGTATGTTTCACAAAGTGGGTGGTTTACATAGGATGTGTGAATTAACGGAAAAGATACTCCCTTCCTCCAAAAGGCATCAAGGAAGAAATGGATGAAAGTGGAGAATAAAGACGAAAGTGGAAAACTATCCTTTCCTCCATGAGTGTTCATAAGAGAAATAAGGTGATTAATGTGATTTGACGTATATGGCTCAAGGCATGACCCTCCACAGTTATGGTTTTGATAACTTTCCATGTTTATGCTAATAAGCCCAATGCCCCAAAGGCCTTTTTACTTCCTCTGCTGTGATTTCCGTTCGGATGAGGAACGCTGCAGACATCTGCACTGGTTATGACCATTCAGTTCAAATAGTCCTAATGAGTTATAGTAGAAAGCAGTAAGCCTGCCCACAGCTTTTCATAATGTGTACAAGTATCTTAATTCCTATAGCACAGCAGTTAGCTTTAATGTGCATCGTGGAGCTCACAGCAGAACAATAGGTGCAGACGGTTGATGAGGCTGAGGCAGGAGAAAGGCCTTGCTTGGCCCTGTTCGTGTTCTGTCAATTACTAGCTTGTACTTTGACATCTTCGGGATCTTAATCTCTTTCAGGGTGAGGGTTTATGGGAATGATGTCCATTCCACACAGGAAGCTTTGCAATCAGCAGTACCTGTTGCTTTCATTTACTTTCTTTCTCATTTTCTTCTGGAATCGTCCCTTCTCTTGCCATGATGTGCTGGTCTTAGAACGTTCTTGGGGTTAAACTATTCCAGGGGCTGCTCACAGCTACCCAGCCAGCTCAGCCTCAAAACTTATTCCAGGCCTGTTCCTTGGCAGCCAGATGCCTCTCTATTCTACAGCCAAAAATGATATATCTACTTTGCTTATGCTGTTAGCAAGGAATGTGGGATGACCTTAAGCTACATGCCTTGCATTCTCAATGTTCTGGGCCTTGTTCCTGGACTGTTGGTTCTTTGGGACTTTTGTTTGCCCTTTTGGGCAAAGCTGCAGGAAGAAAGCAGTCACTTTCGCCTGCTATTCTAGTTGTTGGCTGTCATCTCTGATGACTTTCCCCTTTTACCAACTTCTCAGCTAGTAACTTGGTAAATGTTTTGATTCCAGAGGCTTCAGTACTGGAAACAATGGAGTTTTACTCGTTAGAGAATTTACAATGAGTCTTTACTCTTCTCAGTTGCTCCTAACAGGTTTATAGCTTCCTTATCAGCCCGTGTCTAATTCAGCTTGCTTTGCTAGCTGTAAAAGTTTATGCTACCATTAACTTTTAAACATTTATACTTTATAGGATATTACAGAGTTTTATAAACACTGCTATAAATTAATAGCCACTAGCAGTTTTGAAAGCCCATGGGATGCTTTAGAGAGACACATGTAGAATCACATTATCTATCCCCTTTTATATTCTCCAAACATTGCTCAGCGATAGCTACTTTGTGACATTTGTGGAAACTGAGTCTAGATGACATTAACTCACATTTCATTCTTGGATAGGGAGAAAGTCCCCATATTTAATTCAGGCTGGACTGTGACAGGTTTTGTAGCCTAGGTTAGCTTTGAACTCATGATCCTCTTGCCTCAGCCTCTGAAATGTTGGTTCTTTAAGCCTATAGCACCATGCATAGCCCTACTTGATATTTCTTAAAAATTTAGTGAATTTAAAATAGGCCTGGTTTCTACCTATTTTTGCTTAACTTCTATCAGAAGAGCATCTTAGTGTCATAGTAGCTCAGTGTCAGAGCCTCATGGTGTCTGAATGTCAGTGGGATCACATTTCAAATTTTAGGAAAATAGGAGTGCACATTTATGTGTCAGTAACTATTTAAATCCTCACGTTCCTTTTCGTAGATGGGACCTCACTGATTGAGAGAACTGTGTGATTTGGGTTTTTTCTTTTCTCTGCAGGCATGTTATATTCCTGCTGCTCTGCTCAGAACCATTGACATATTTTCACTGGAAGTGTCTGAGTGTTCCTTGATGCATCACTCACAAGGCCTGGTGGTACTTGTGCAAGGGAGATCAAAATCACTAATTCCATCCCTTTATAACCAAGAGTTATGTAAAGTTTAAATCCTAGAAAATAACCAACAACTTTCTTTTAAATGCACAGATACTCTGAAACTCTAATAACAATTACATACATTTAATTCATTTTCAGAAAAAAAATCTATCATGGCCCTAGTTCATGGGACTTGTTAGTTGAGGGGAAAAGTCCAGCCAAATGCTGACCAAAGCGTGGACATACTTAGGATCCAAATTGATTCTTATTCTGAGAGCAGCAGAAATGTTCATTATTTCAATAAGCTAGAGCTTTCACATGAATCATAAAGGTAACACAGCACGTGGCCTGTGCCAAGTTGTCATTTTCATTAAGTGTGAGATTGCACCTGAAGGACAGCTTAATTTGCAGCTGCTAAAAATATTTCAACAGAGTGGTACTGTTACAAGTGGCAGGTGGTGCCAAACGTGAATTTTGCAAGAACTGCCATCTGTGGGATGAGATATGGAAGAATGTCAAGGGGGTGGTGAAGGAGATAATGATGAAGAGAAAACACTCTTGTATTTATTCAGCATTTATTGCAATTATCGAGACTAAAGATTCCATGCTTCACAAACCAGCACTGGCCCAAGATTAATAAATGAGATTATTTATTTAGCTTCTACCCTGTGCTCAGGGCATTGCAAAAAGTACCACAGTATCTGTAAAAACAAAGTCTTATCGCCAGAGGCATGCCATTTAAGCTACCCAAATGAGAGAATGTGTTCCAATTCTGTTTACCTTTTCATGGTGTTTATATTGAAGTTTTGTGCTGGTTTGATTCATACACTTTGATCTCCTTTGAATGGATCTTGCCATCTTCTTTTGATGTTTCCGTTTCAATACACATTCACATCAACTTCCTGCTTCACAACCCAAGAAATTCCTCCGAGGTGTGTGAGGGTGCCAATTTCTTTAAACCTTATCACCTGGAATTTTGCAAACTTCACAGAGTAAAGAACATGTATACGAAAAGTAACTAGTGAAACTACAGCTTTCCATTACTAAGAGACCTTTTTATTTATGTTTGTTAGTTTTAATGGATTTGGCCACAGTGAAATCAAAAATTCCTATCTGAGAAATGGAAATTCACATTTTCTTTTTGGCTTTAGTAGTTTACAGAACACAGACTTAAAAAGAAAACCAACAAGTTGGCTAATGTTTTTTTTCCCTTCTGTCTCTTTTGATGGGAGCAGCTGGGCAGTAGCTTTCTTTTGTGGATACCGTGAAAAGTCTTAGATTCCTAAGGAGAGTTCACAAAGTAGCGAAGCAGGCCCTTTGAGAGGATCTCGGTATGCTGGCCTTGGAGGAGTTGATGGCAAGGCAAGTTGTTGAAATTCTTGCTGGTCCCCAGGACAATGGCAATCTCTGGCCACAACATGTGTGTTGTTTTTAGCTCATAGAACACAGGAATATGTTTTGGGTTATTTTAATCTTATTGATGAAATCTAATTTTGAAAAAATGACAAACAGAAAATTAATTTTACTTCATTAATTGTTTACTGCAGATCAAAGAGGAAAAGCTTTTCCTAGCTTCAAAGAACATTCACAAACTTTCAAAAGAGCATTTTGAAAACTCATTATTGGGTAATAACTTTTCAAAGCAGTTTCAGTTAAAGAAGCATGAATACTTTTATACCCCAAATACTAAACCATTGGAATCAAGAATGAGTTTGCACCATCAAAATAACTTAATCAAGTCATGTTAAGAAGAAAGGAATCTATTTGTAGTGGCACATGCTCTTAGGACATGCTACAGATAGAGGCAGTAGTATCATGAGTTCAAGGCCAACCTTGGCTATACCTTTTTTGTGTCATAAAGGTGGCTCAGCAAATTTAAGGTGTCTGTCACCAAGCCTGCCAATCAAAGCAAAGTCCATGGGACCCCCTCATGTTTGAACATGAGAAGCTACTCTGACAAGTTGTCCTCTGACCTCCCCTAGCATAAATACAAATGTAGTTTTAGAAAGGACAGACATGTGATTCCTTCTTTTAATTCATTTTGCTTGCAGAGACTTACTCATTCACCAAATCACTTACTTACCTTTTTAACTATATACTATTTTCCAAACAATATTCAGCCACAAAGGAAAAAAAGAATAGGAGCAACTAAAAAGAAGAAGAAAACCAGTGATGAGAAAAGAGGTTTAGATGCTAATTGTAGTAAATGCGTCAGGTGCTAGAGAATGGATTTGCATACTGTCCTGGTCACTGTTCTATTGTCAGGAAGAAACACCAGAACCATGGCAACTATTACAAGAGAAAGCATTTGACTTGATCTTGCTTACGGTTTCAAAGGTTTAGTCCATTATCATCATGGCAGGAAGCATATCAGTGTGCAAGCAGTTGCCGGGGCAGTAGCTGAGTACTACATTCTGATCCACAGGCAGAGAGGGACTCTGAGTTTGGCATGAGCTTTGAAACCTCAAAGCCCACCCCCAATGACACACTTCCTCCAACAAGGCCACATCTCTTAGTCCTTTTAATCTTTTCAATAGTGTCACTCTCCACTGACTAAGAGTTCAAATATATGAGCCTAGTTGTTGTTGTTTTATTTTTTTTCTCTTTTATCTCTTTGCTCTTTTGGGGGCCCACTACCCAGCTCCCAAATAAATCACATATGGAGGTTTATTCTTAATTATAAGTGCCCAGACTTAGCTTGACTTATTTCTAGCCAGCTTTTCTTAACTTATCTCGTCTCCCTTTTGCCTCTGGGCTTTTTCCTTTTCTTACTTCTGCATATCTTCCTTGCACTCTTACTCTGTGGCTGGCTTTGTGGCTGGGTGCCTGAACCCTAGCATCCTCCTCTCCTTGTTCTCTCGCTCTTTCTTCTTTACTTTCAAATTTCTCTTTTTATTTGTTCTCTCCCTCTGCCAGCCCTGCCTATCCTTTCTCCTGCCTTGCTATTGGCCGTTCAGGTAATTTAGACAAGCGAAGTAACACAGCTTCACAGAATTAAACAAATGCAACAGAAAAGAATGCAACACATTTTTTTCACCATTAAACAAATGTTCCACAGCATAAACAAATGTAACACATCTTAAAACAATATTCTACAACACCTATTGGGTTCATTCTTATTCAAACCACCACACATATTAAAAGGTATAAGACAGTACAGCAGTTTCAGGAGAACATGAGGCTAAATGCAGGGAAAAGAAATTAAATGTGTGTTCCAGGAGAGAAGAGTCAAGAGTATAAGCTTTGGGACCGTGCTCTGGGAAAGATTCAAAAGAAGCTGAGGCAGGGAACCCTTCTTATATATAGAAGCTAACCAGAGAGAATTGGAAATACTAGATAAGTGCTCATGATAACTATAAAAATGAGAATCATGGGGAACTCAATGCTAAGAAACGGGCAAGAGCAAGTGTTACTTTATTATCTTTTCATTATCATGCAAACAACACAGCTGGGAAGGACCTGGTGAAGTGTGGCCCAGGGTAGGGAACAAGTTCAGTGAAGTAACACCGAAAGGACAATGGGCTCCATTCTGTTGGAAAGAGCTGTAGAGGGTAATTTGTGGGCAACATTTATTGTCATCGTTTCTTTTCCGCATTAGGCACAATGTGACTAATGTAACTGGCAGCATTTACCATTCTCTCTTAGGCACAACACTTATAGTCAAAATTTTGATCTAAAGCAGGGTGGTGGCGGCTCATGCCTTTAATCCCAGCACTCTGGAGGCAGAGGCAGGTCTCTTTGAGTTCAAGTCCAGCCTGGGCTACAGAATGAGTTCCAGGAAAGGTTCCAAAGCTACACAGAAAAACTCTTGTCTCAAAAAGAATTTTTTTTTGACCTAGCTCAAGTGTGTATGCTGATCACCTTCAGCTGTGTTATCACTGTCTCTGTGTCTGCTTCCCTACCGTGACTCAATACATACCACTGCCTTCTTATCTCTGACACCTGGGGTTCGTTCTGTGGAATGCATACTATCAGTGAATGTGCACTCCTTCTTGTATCAAGATAGCTTAGAAGAAACAGAGCAGAAGAATTGGATTATGCAGAGAACAGGGATATATAGTAATGAGAACACAGATTATGTCATCAAAAGTAAGGCTGTTAGGAAACGGCAGTGAAACAGTCGAGAGAAGAGTTTTAGGAATTCAGGAGGCAGAGGGGAGTTCTGGGGGAGGTGGAGAGCACGTAGATAAAAATGACTGTTTATATAAAGGCACTGGTGATAGCACCAAGCATAATGAGAAAGGCAGGAGGGCGGCAGCTTTAAGAGGAAAGTGTACCAGTACCTTACAGGCCAGATAAAGCAATCTGCAATGCAATATCCACAGAGAATTTTACCAGAACCACAAAGTACAAAAATTGAATATGAGAAGAAAAACATATTGATATGGTTTGCTAACATTAAGGACTTTGAGAGTTTATATATAAATATAAGATGATTAAAAATCCTGAAGTAATAGGGGAAAACTAAATCAGTTTGCTGTGGGAATGTTCTGTTTGGCAAATGTGTTGCTAATAAAACACTGATTGGCCAGTGGCTAGGCAGGAAGTATAGGCGGGACTAACAGAGAGAATTAAAAGAACAGGAAGGCAGAGGGAGTCACTGACTGCCAGCCAGCCGCCAGGACAAGCAGCATGTAAAGATGCCGGTAAGCCACAAGCCATGTGGCAAGGTATAGATTTATAGAAATGGATTGATATAAGATATAAGGACAGTTAGCAAGAAGCCTGCCACGGCCATACAGTTTGTAAGCAATGTAAGTCTCTGTGTTTACTTGGTTGGGTCTGAGCGGCTGTGGGACTGGCAGGTGAAAGAGATTTATCCTGACTGTGGCCAGACAGGAAAACTCTAGCTACATCAGTTCATTTAAATGGGTGGGGGGTGGGGGAATCCAGAGAGAAGTTTAGAAAGTGTATATGTTGAGGAATTTAAATAACGGGGGAAAAAGAGATAATGGTTTTAGATAACTAACAACTCAGTCTCAGTGTCAAGAACTAAGAAAAGCAAAGCAAGCTGAAGAAAACCCTGAATAGTTTCTCTGTCAAGAGGTAAGCACAACCAAACATTTGATTGGATGGTATAGTGTCTCCTGATGCCTAGAAAGGAAATGGTAGTGAAAGACAGAAGAGAACCCAGTTAGTGAAACTTGGGAAGCAGATGGGAAGTAGGGCCTCTGCTGTGGTCCTGTGTTTTGATGGACACAGGACATTCAATTGCTCTCTAAATCAACATCTGTGGATATGTTCCATTTTTAAGATAAAGAAATTTAAAAGGAAACTGAGTCAAAGAAAGGGTTGTTGAAGAGGGAAAGATGGAAAAAACCCGTGGAGTCCCATCTCCACAGTGACAACTTAGTTTCTTTCTACTTTAAATCCCTTGGCTTGTGGATGTAGGGTCTGTATTAGTTACTTCCTCTGTCACTATGATAAGACACCCATCCTGCGGGAGAACAGGTTTAATTGTTCCTAAGTTAAGGGCTATAGTCCACGTCAGGGAAGGTCTGTGTTTAGAGTGAGGAATGACAGGAAATGAGGGCAATCTGAAGGCTCTCTCCCCAGCAGTTCATTTCCTCCAGCTAGACTCAATGTGCTAAGGGTTCCTCTATACCCCAAAATGGCCCTGCAAGCTGGGGACCAAGTGTTCATGAGCTTGTGGGTAGCATTTTTATATTCCAACCACAACAAGGGCTGGACTCCACTCTATTTTAGCCAGTATCTTGCTAGTCATTTCAGCATCTCCACTGCCAATAGCGTCAAATATGACCACTCTGCTTCCAATTATTTTTTTCATGATATGTGGGAAAAGGCATGAGTCTTTCAGTCTCAGATGCACTAAACTGAGGCCATGTTCCTTCTCCTCTCCATTTGATCCTCCTTCATTTACGCTCCCTTTCTGTAAAGTGACTTTTCTTTAGCCACTGGTTTAAGCCAGTTATTTAGAAAAGTATTTTTTAAACAAGGGACTCAAAATTGTTAAAACACTTCCTGCTATTATTAGTAGATTTTACATTATTTGTCATTTTCCACTTCTCCTTCCTCCCAAATGACTTGAGTTTTATCACATTATAAGCTGTAGTTTAAGCTCATAATTTATGGAATGAACAAAATGTGCTATTGCTGTAATTTTGGGTGGAGATGGAAGCAGGTTATAACAAATTTAAATAAGAGAGACAGAGAGACAGCCACATACACATTCACATGCAGATACACATACACAGAGGGAGGGAGGGAGGGAGGGAGAGAGAGAGACAGACAGAGAGACAGACAGAATGAGAATGAATCAGATGAAACAATCAATGGTGTTGGGGAAAACATACATAATAGAATAAATAGAGAGAAACAGGGTTTCAGTGCTCTACCTAGTAATATGATATTTGAAGACAGACCTGAGGAAAGAAGGATTTGTCAGATTTGAGCCTGTGGTTAGCTGAAAGCAGAGTTACCCGTAGGGACAGGCTCCAAATGGGACAGGTCAAGCAGAGATGTTGAGAACCAGGATTGGTGCTAGAATTGTCCAGGAGAAGGTGAGGAGAAAAAGCATGCAGAAGAAAATGTGTGTCAGTTAGCACAGGACAGGTCACAGCCCCTGGTTATCTAAAGTGTTTTGATTTTATTGTTTAATGAGTGGTGAAGAGCATGGAGTGACTAGAGACAAAGGTGACGGAGCAGTGGCTCACTCTGGTTGTTGCATGAAGAAATATGGAAGGCAGCGAACCAGGAATAGATTGGTTGAGAAAGTGTTTAATGATCTGCGTGGGCAGTGTGGGCCTTGGAGTTGTGACGTGAAGCGGTTATGCATAGGGACGTACTGCTAGACAGAACTCAGAACACGAGAGCAGAGTCTCGGAGGCCACCCCATTTGGTCTGAGTAGTAAAATGATGTTGCCATATTCTTCTGGGTTGGGAACAGGAAAGTGAGTGGGAACAGGCAGTTCTGCTGCTTTATATGAATTTCTCCTCTGCCCCCATCAAGCCTTTAATGAAGACAGGAAGGAACTAATTAATAAAATAAAGGAGGAATAACCACATACAGCAACAAAGAACACTTGATAACACTCAAGATTGCAAAGGATTTTGATAATCAATAATTTATTTGTTCTAACACTCTGAACAAAATTAAATGGCTTTTGTTGAGATAAATATAATTTATAATAAATTCATAATGGACAGACAGGCATCAGTGAAATGACCTCAAAAAGTGAGTTAAGCAAGGAAATCCTACTGTCTTAACACACAACAGAGGGGTCTGAAGAAAGTATAAATAAACCCTGTAAAGCATTATTATTCATTATCACTGCAGATTAACAAATACGATGTTTTTCTCAGATCCTAGATTCATCAGTGCCCATCTCATCCCAGAGAGTGACAACCCTGAAGATGACAAAGTGTATTTTTTCTTCCGAGAAAATGCAATAGATGGAGAACATTCTGGAAAAGCTACTCATGCTAGAATCGGTCAGATATGCAAGGTGAGGTAAAGAAAAAAAAATTCATTGTTCATTGACAATTTTACTTTCCACTGATGTAGAAGAGTTTAAAATATATCTAATGACAAATATTTAAATGTTAAAATGATTGAAAAATATATTATAGTTAATACTTTTGAGAAAGTTGTAAGGTCAACCGTACAAATAGAGATATGTTTAGGGATCATGAGGTAACATCACATTCATTATCTTGTTTTCAAACCATGGACTAGAAAGTATCCTGCATGAATAAGTATAAATTATTACCTAGAAGAATATGCCTTCTCATTTTCAGATTCAGTAGTTTTCTACACTAATAAGTTTTTTGCGGGAGGAGGGGGGGTTATTGTTTTGATTTTTGATTTTTCGAGACAGGGTTTCTCTGTGGAGCTTTTGGAGCCTGTCCTGGAACTCAGGCTGTAGACCAAGCTGGCCTCAAACTCACAGAGATTCGCCCAGCTCTACCTCCTGAGTGCTGGGATTAAAGGCGTGCACCACCACTGCCTGGCACTAAGTTTTGAATGGGTAATTGGTATTTGGAATACAGATAAAACATTGAATAATGAGACAAAATTAGGATAGCTTATTTTTACAAATTGATAATTCCATCATATACATAAGTTCTTATCAAACACATACAAATGCCTGGATTAGGTGATCTGATATTTATTTTTCTAGAGGACTTAGTATTTAATATGGTGTAATGTTACATTATAGTGTGATAGAAGGAAAAAATCTGTGGTGTCTTTCTGATCTCTTTCTTATCATATTATGATCTGATGATATAGTACAATTGATTTCTAAAAAGCTTCCTTTGTTATTTGGAAACATAGAACTTCACATAAATAAATCAGACACTTTTATAAAAATAAGTAAGTTTAAAGTATTAGCTACAAAGTTATAAAAAAAAGCTGCATAATATAAACACTAGATAAGCAGAATTTAAATGAATGTTCTAATTTTAAGGAAACTGTTCTTGTAACATGTGTACACATAAACTAGTTTTAAAGATAGTGTCTTCTGGTAAATACATACCTTTGCATTAGAATTCAGAGTTACATTTACATTACAATTAAGTTATTTGCAGTAATAAGATATTTTCAAAATACTTTCTAAGGAATATTTTCTCAACCTACTGGTTACAATATGTAAGTAGTTTCAATATTTATATGTTTATACCACAAGCTGTTTGGTTGTGCTTGGTGTTAGTAGCATGACTTTTGGGTGGGTTTATTGATCAATACATGTTTTAAATCATATGTTTTTATTCTATGTGGTAACAATACTTAAAAATAATACTTAACAATTTTTTAAGAATATAACATTAAAACTGCCTGTGGCGATCATTCTGTATACCATATATCTTAAACCTGTTCTTCCTGTCTATTCAGCATTTCCTATCCTTTGGCCAATTTGTCTTCAAATTCTACTGTTCTAGGCTTGGTGGGTCACCGTTCTACACACTGCTTTTGTGAGTTCAACAATTTGGACTCATTTTTACTTGGGGTCATATGATATTTATAGTAATATATCTGGCTAAATTTAACTATCATGTTCTCTTGGTTTAATCACATTAAATGGCTTAATAGTATTTCATAGTGTGCATATTTCAAATTGGCTAATCTACTCTTATTAATGGACACGTGTAACATTTAAGGACTATTATGGACATTCCCATTACTGAACATTGGATCAAAAATTTGAGCAAAATATAATAAGTAAGATAATAGTTTATATGCAATCATTCAGAGTGGTTATGTCACATTTGAAAAATGAAGAATGGGAAAATTCTTGGTTGCAAAGAAAGATGCCTTTTTAAAAAATTAAACAGAAAAAATGAAGAATTGCATTCATGTGCCTGACGTTAAGAAATGGGAAATAGACTATTTCACACTACTGCGCATGCTTGCTCTATAGAGTAGCTTGTGTTGCCTTTCAGAATGACTTTGGCGGACACAGAAGTCTTGTGAACAAATGGACGACGTTCCTGAAAGCACGCCTGATTTGCTCCGTGCCAGGCCCAAATGGCATTGACACCCATTTCGATGAATTGCGTAAGTGGCTGATGTTTGATGCACAGGACATATGTGAAGTGCTTAGTCTTACGGCAACTTGATACGCCATGTTTTGTTGATATCCATGGGAGACCTAGCGTTCCTGAACAGAAACAGAGGGGAGAGGATTGGGGGATGGGAACAGAGGAGGGGTGGGGAGCAGAGACGGGGGGGGGGGGGGGGGGAGGGGGAACTGCAGCTGGGATGTAAAATAAATAGTAAGAACTTTTTCTGATTGTGTTTTCAAAGAGGATGTCTTCTTAATGAACTCTAAAGATCCTAAAAATCCAGTTGTCTACGGGGTGTTCACAACATCGAGGTAAATGGGTTTTTTATTATTGTTTTGGATAATTGCACATCCTATAGCTGCTTTAGTGGCTTCCGTTTTCGAGTGCCTGTGAATCCTTGGTTCTGGCATGCACTCATACTGATTTGATTAGTTCTTTGCTTTTACAGATCATGGGGGCGAGGGCTGTTGAGAAGGTTCCTGGGGTAAAGGTGTTTGCTCCCAAAGCTGGACAACCAGAGTTGGATCCCGGAACCTACATGGTATAGAGAACAGGCTGAAACAAGTTGTCCTCTGAACTGGGCATACACAGTGGCACATGTGTATACCCGCATGTTTGCACCTCCTCACCACATACATGTAATAAGAAATTTAAGCATGTAATGCAAGAATATCATCACTATCAATAGAAGAGTGCAGTTTGGAAACTGTATGTTGTATCCTATGTAATACAACATAATATTAATAATAATATAACATCAGCTTTAAATATTTAACAAAATGTGGATCATAAAGAAGCCTATAGTGATAGAAAAGAAGATTAAAGGAACTGGATTTGGAACCTTGAAGTGTAACAACGGCCTGACCCACTCTGTCTCCATCGCTTTCAGCAAATGCTAATGAAACGAAGGTGAAAGGCAAGCTGGGATATTAATGGTACCAGTGGTTTCTCTGGAATGAAAGCCACCTCTCTGGACAGGGGGTTGACAGAGAATTTAAGAGAAAACACATCTCGTGTCCGAGCAGTTGGGTAGCCGACTCTCACACCGCTTGAAAAGTCCTTGCCACATCTTCCTACATATTTCCTGAGAATTCAACAAACATTTACAGATTTAGAGAAAGGAAAAAGCTGACAAATAAACTATTAAGCTGTTTGTAGCAACATTTTATTTTTTAATTTTTGAGATTATACTATAATTACAGTCGGCACTTCTCCAGATCTTCCCACACACTGCTCCCCACTGTCCTCAAATTCCTGCCCTCTTCTTCATTAACTGTGATTGCATGCGTCTGTATGGAGATGTGCATACACATGTGTTCTTAAATACAACCTACTCAGACACTTCTACAAACGCTAATACAACCGTTCGTAACATTTCAATACATGTGTATGATTTTACATATTTTACATGCAGTATAATATACCGTATTTATTATATCAAAGCTGTCTAAGGTTAGCAAATAGATTTTCTCTTTTTTTACTCTAATTACTCTTTACTTTGATGGTCTCCTTGACTTTTTTCATTAGCTACCTAAAATCCAAATATTTAAAAGATAATCTTATGAAAAGATTCCTTAAATGCAATCCAGAGCTGGAGAGAGAACCCCGAGAGCCAAGTTCTCACAGGCTTGTGTGTGTACTCTGCTTGACACACAGTTCCGACCTCAAACTTCCTTTCCTCCCTTCACATTCCACTCCTGTACACCCCTCACCCTCTCCTGCGGCCCGTGTCCTCCCAATCTGTCATCAGCCTGCTCTTTTCCCTGTCCAGTTCTTCCCAGAGTTCTTGCTCTCAATGAAGAAGCAATTGCCTAATCTTGCCGTCAGACAACCACCCTTCTACTCAGCATAAGGTTCAACCTATCTGGAATTTTTCTTTTTTTGGAATAAGTACACACATGGTTATTAAGTAAGCATAAGCATTGAGGGATAGCAAATATTTAAAAATAATATTGAATCCACTAAGAAGTGCTAGAGGTGACTGTGGTCATTTAAAGTGAAAGATTGATTGTAGAATATTATTCTGGCTTATTTATAAATATTAAAGACATTTAAATCACTTTGACATGATCACTTAATAAAATTAACATTAGACATGAAGAGACATAGATTACTAAATCTATATGCAAGTCCTTATGCGTGTGCATTAGTGAGCGTTGGTGTGAATAACTAGACAAGTGCAGTGAAAACTGGGGAAAGTGAGTGGCAGCTCTCAGTCTGTCTTTCTCTTTCCCCTTTTCCTAGAGCAACAGCCCTTCTCAGACCTGAATGTGTATGAGAATCACCAAGAATGTGTTAAAACTCAATTTCTCTATTCTGAGAATCATATATACAATTTTTATTATAAAATATAAGCAATAAAAATTCATGTTATTTATCACTAGAGTTTCTGACCCTATAAGAATGAGTTGGGCCTAGCAATCTGCATTTCTAAACAATCTATAGGTAATTCCCATGCTAGTATTTGGGCAATCAATATTTTGATTGACACTGTTTAACAGATGAAATAATTTCTTCACTCTTTTCAATAAGATAGGTAATTGGTGGTAAATTACTCTAAATTGTATGCCTCAAACTTCAGAGCTATCTGATTCATCAAGATTATTAAATTTGTAACAATAAAAAGGGGCATATGCAAGAAATTTGCACTGAAAGTGGGATACATCAAATGTGTTTCAGTTTGTTATTTATTCTATCATGAAAGTATTAAATGCTATGCATATTTATTGAGGTTCGTACTAAGTCATATACTCATGTTAAATGGTTGACAGAGCCCAGTAGACATTAGCTTCTTCCCTCCTGCATCATTGTCTAAAGGACAATTTTTATAGCTTAGGAACCTGTAGTTCTTAAGTGTGGCATGATTTATATGGGATTTCAATATGACTTATAGGTAATTTTCCATGGGGAGATATCAGCCCTAAGATAAAAAATTTCCATATTGTGAATGTGTACATCCATTATATTTTTAAATAAAATATTACATAAGCTGTGTTTTTGCAAACAAAGTAAATGTAACATAGTTTCATCTCAATGACAAACAGTTATTTCAACTGGTTGTTTTTGATTCATAGGATGACAGGAATATCTACCATAATTCTCCACTTTGACCATTGAGTAACATCTATGACCTTAAAACTATGCTCAGTTTTGTATCCATGGATTTCAGATCCAACTCTGTTACTTCAGTTCATACCGCGTTGGTTTGGGAGTTTAAAATATTATAGTGTGACATGCCATGTGGCTTTGTACATTCCTTTAGAGCACCAGTTTTGGCTTTTAAAACGACCTTTTAAAGATTCTTGATACTGTGATAGTTTTCTTCTGTAATGATACTTGAGGGTTAAAGAGAATTTTTAGCTTTTATTTCTTTATGACATCAAAACCAAATATGCATTCAGAGGTGATCATCCATATATGTCTTTACTGTTCAGCTTTAATAGTTTATATTTGATATGAATGTATATATTTGATGAATAACAGACAAGATTTCATACACTTTTAACAAATCATGATTTATTCCTATACATTTATAAAATACATTGATGAGACCAAACTAATCTCAAACAATAGTTGTGATTGCAAAGACTCTATGTTTGTTTGATCACTAACATCTGAAACATAATAACAAAGTACAAGCCATCCCGTTGCCACTGACTGAGATAATACCAGTTTCTATTCTCTTCCCTCCCAGCAACATCTTCAAGGGATCTGCTGTGTGTATGTACAGTATGAGTGACGTAAGAAGAGTGTTCCTTGGTCCCTATGCTCACAGAGATGGCCCCAACTATCAGTGGGTGCCTTATCAAGGAAGAGTGCCCTATCCACGGCCGGGAACTGTAAGTGACTTTGATAATTAACACATGGAATGAATATATTTCTGACAAATAAAACAAATAATTTCAGGTGTAAACATTAGCACAACGTAGAACAAAGAATCCATGACCATAAATAAAAGTCCAAGCCTAGGATTCTGTGTGGTTCCCTGTAATTCCACATGTAAAGTCATATTCACTGCACCCTGCCAGTATTTAAATTCTTTCCTTACCATTCTGTGTCCCTACATTTTTTAACAAAATAAGAATGAGCAGCCTATGCACTTTCTCTTCTAAGCAGAACACTGAGGAAATGGCCTTCATGGAACACTGAAATTAATAGGAGGTATATGGGCTAGCTCTCTCTGATGGTGAGGATGCTGCTCATTCTGATTATATGGTAGGCTATGCTCAGAGAAACAGTATTAAAACCAATATTATCATCCCATGGTTTGGGTTTGAGCTTGCCACATTATCACCCCAATGAAATTGTGTCAAACTAAATGAAAAAGTCATGTAGCAAAACATTTTTTTAAAAAAAAATACATATAAAGAAACACATTGATATGATACAAATCCAGGGTAGTCAGCCTAAAGACCATGACAGAAGTAACATTTTCTTTAAGGGGGTTGGGAGTGGAGAAAGACTCTGCTTTAGATGGCACATTACTGTCCATCATTGAGGGGAGCCAAGGTAGGGGCTTGAAGCAGAAGCCATGGAAGAACCCTGCTAGATGGCTAGCACCCTCACTTTTGCTGAGGTTGCTTACTTATACCACCCAGGAGCTCATGCCCATAATGGCACTTCCCACAGTGAGCTGGCTCCTCCTACATCAGTTCAAACAAGAAAACATCTCACAGAAGGCACTGGGCTAAGTCTGTTTGTAAGATGAAGCTGATTAGAATACTCGCCCATAAGTCTTTTTTTTTTTTTTTTGTCCTTTTGAGGCCTAATGACTCTCCTACCCCATTTCTTTATTGAACTATACAATTTAGTGTGTCCTGACTTATACCACAGCCTAGCACCCCAAATGTTTAGTGACTAGATCATCACTATACCTGTGTGCCAGAGGCTGTGTTCATGTAGCTCCTGGTCCAGGTCATTTCTTGTCTGTCCCAACTAAAAGTAACATTTTCTAATCATAAGAAAATTTAAGAAAAATAATTTTAGACAGTGAAAAGGCTTACATTTGAAATTTGGGTATTACTTTAATTTCACTTCAGTGTTTTAATAGTCTAATGGATTCAAGGAAAGTATTTTTTTTAATACCTTACTAGCTACAGGACATTTAGTATTCTCATTTTCTCTGCATTCCTAAAATTATTTAGGAGAAAATTAAATATGTTGTACTTTATAAAAATTGCCCCAGCTGCTGTTGATGTAACAACAACAAAAAAACCTTCAATACAATTTGAAAATAATAAATGACTAGATGGAATATTTTTATTATAAGGAAACAAATGAGATATATGAAAACAAATGTATTTACTCCAGCTCTTAATAACAAATTGTCCTCTCTTTCTTAGGAGACAGGTTTATATTCCTCTGTCTGACAGGACTCCACGTCTTAAATACTCTACTGAAACTACATTTTAATCTGAATATAAATTATGTATGTAAAATCAGTAATAGCAATTAAGATATGGAAATTGCTATATTCTGGGCTTTGTTCTATGGGATATATTGTACTGGAATACACACACACACACACACACACACACACACACACACACACACACACACATACACACACACACACACACACACAGTATAGACATCAGTAGCCAATTGTTTTTCCCATTTCAGTGGTAGGAACTATGTTAAGTAATGGTGCCAGTATTCAGTCCCATAGCTTAGTACTACCTCACTGTTCACAGTAAGCTGTTAGGAGAAACTGTATCGGCAAGCACTGTGCTCAGAGTGTTAGAGGCAGCCTTGTCCAGTGCAGGTGTGGAGAGAGTGGACAGCTCTATTAGAGGTGCGAGCTGGGACTCTGGCATTTCAACAACACTACTGAGGGGCAGTCATAAGCACACATTTAAACAAAATACTATTATTGAAAAAAATTAGTTTTTTAAGATAGGCTTTCACTGTGTTGTGTAGCCCTGGCTATCCTGGATCTCATTCTGTAAACCAGGCTGGCCTTGATCTCACAGAGACCCTGCTGCCTCAGCCTCCCAAGAGCTGTGATTAAAGGCATGTGTCACCACTGCCCAGCTATTATTGAAGTTTAAAGAAAATCCTATAAGCAAATTATATTTTATATTAAAAAACAGTAGAAGAAGAAATTAAAATATTTGTTTTTGTAGGAAGTTAAAATAATTTTGTAGGAAAATTAAAATATTCCTTAACTATAGTTTTTACTCACACATTTCTGTATTTGTGCCTGATGTCTTTACACAATGTAAAGAAGAACACAAAGATTCTTTTTTTTTAATTCACTCTTTATTTTCTGATTGTGGGTATTTTGCCTGCATATGTCTGTCCACCACATATGTACAGACCCCGAGAAGTCCGGAAAGGGCATTGATACCCTGGGACTGGAGTTACAGATGGAGATGAACTATCTTGCGGGTACTGGGAATCATACCCAAGTCCTCTGGAAGAAGCCACCCCATCTCTCTAGTGCCCTAAATAATCTTAGAAGCCTTTGAAGTTTTGCATTGTTTCTTATAAGTTTTAATGTGGATATTTGATATTTCTATAACAATATTTAAATAAATTTCTCATTTACATCAAAACTAGAAGTATATTATTTTCGTATCATATATAATCCATGTTCAGGTCAAACATATATGCATATATAGTATTCTCATTTCAAAACTATTTAATAACTCATGAATTATTAATGAATTTGTCAAGTAACAGGCAAGAGGTTGATTTCTTATTCTAATCTTGTAAGATAAGGATCAGATCCTAATTACATTTTATTTCTCAAGCACTTACATTCAGAGTTAGGCATTACGGAACTGTAGGACAACATATGTAAGACTGGGTATATTGTATCCTATGACACTGTTCTACATAGTGAATCACAGTGAGGAGACAATAAACCTTAATTGTCTCTTGTCCTTTTATTGACTTTTAAGAATATTTCCATCCAGAGTTGATATAATGCCAGCTCACAAAAACACATTCTTTCCTGCTTTGTGTGCCAATATGTATTTATCTTATCTGTGTTGCCTCCATTCTGATTGGTTAGTTTCTTTGCCATAGACACTAAATAAGGCCTGAATTTTTTTTTATTAAAGCCATTAATAATGTTTTCAACCTTATGTTATGAGTCAGACAATAAAGAATAATTTTTATTGTCTTTTAGTTGGGGAAGATCATTTATATTTGGGTGTGACTCTAAACTAAAAGCAGTTATATATAACTCAAGAAAAGTAGTGTTTCTCTAGATGTCATTAGTTGCATTTAATTATAGCATATTTCATGCATCATGTTAAACATCTATTATAGAAACGAAGCACAGGCTGGTGCAGTTAACATAGGTGTCAGACTTCTCCAGAATATTGAACACCTCAGATACATTTGCAAGTTTTGCAAGAAATGCTGACATAAGTAAACATTCATTAACATTTAGAATTAATACTTGTTTAGAAATATACACATAATTTCTTCTACTAATTTAGGTACGGAAGAGCTGGTGATAGCTAATACTTACTTAGTTTCAAATATAGTGGAAAATAATTACAGGTTTAGACTCACAGACTATTGAAGGAGTGTTATTTTAAAATTGATAATCTTAATTGTTAAATTTTATTTAAAAGGTATTCTCCTTTTTCTAATAGTGTCCGAGTAAAACATTTGGTGGATTTGACTCCACAAAAGACCTTCCTGATGATGTCATAACCTTTGCAAGAAGTCACCCAGCCATGTACAATCCAGTATTCCCTATTAATAACCGCCCAATAATGATCAAAACGGATGTAAATTATCAGTTCACACAAATTGTTGTAGACCGAGTGGATGCCGAAGATGGCCAGTATGATGTCATGTTCATCGGAACAGGTACACTTTCAATTTCAACTATATATTTTCTTCCAGCATACTGTATTTATATACAGAATAGTCTATCATTAAAAATATGTTATCAAGTGCCAGGGACAGGTCCCAATCCTACTGCTAGGAGCCTCACAAACAGAGCAAGCCACACCACCATTGCACACATGCAGAGGACCTAGGTTGATCCCATGAAGACTCCCTAACTGTTAGACCATAGCCCCTGTGCTCAGGTCAGCTGTCTCTGTGAGTTCCTCTCTCATGACTTTGACCCCCTGGCTTGTACAATCCCTCCTTCCTTTCTTAAGGATTGGGACCTGTCTCTGGGGCTTGACTGGGTTTTGGGAACCTGATCTGCATGCTGGATTGCCTCAGCTAGCATTTATGCAGGGGGAGGGGCTAGATCCTTCCTGAACTTGGTGTGTGCTTTGTTCAAGCCCATATGATGCCTGCCCCTTTCTGGGTGGAGACAGAGGGGGAGTGGATGCGAATGGGGATCAATGGGAGTGTTAACAGGGAGCAGGAGGAGAGGAGGGAGGGCAAACTGTGGTCGGTGTGTTAAAAAAAATGAAAAAAATGTTAATTAAATAAAAAAAGAAATAAATTTTCTTTCAAATGAAACTTGGTCAATGCAATCAGGTATGTTTAATAACTAAATAATCAATTATTATAATTGAATCATAATTCTTCTGGTTAGGGACACACACACACACACACACACACACACACACACACAATATTGCTCAAAGCATGACTGAAATTCCCCAAATCAGGACTGAAATTCTCAGCATATTGAATAAGTGTCCAGGAATGTGTTACTGCAAACTTGTAAGAACTTTAACATCACCACTAATGAAAACCTTCAATCAAATAAAGGTTACCAAAGTAATTTGCTCATTGTTTCTGCCATACAAATGAAACATGGAAAAAATCTTTATCAGAAAATTGATTTAACATTCATCAGATGCTTTTCTTTAGAAATGTAATGAAATCTTTTCACTAATTTCACTTTTAGAACAAATTTCTGCAGGTATATTTTCAGACTCAGTCTTATTATTACTCTGACGTGTTATTTTGTTTTCCCATACTCTCTAAATGGTGAAGCTATTTATGAAAGTACCGGTTACAATTCTGAAACTTGCTACTTAATGTCAGATTCCAAGGTAATAAATTCCTAGTCTCCATTAACTTCATTAACTGACATAAATCAACAAGAAACAAAACAAAGCGAGTGCTCCACGGAAACCTTATCCAATAGCATTTATTTTCCCTTGTGAGAAACACAAAGACAATTACATTGACTACACCAGAACAGAAATGTGTAGTAAAATTACTTGAAGATTCATAACTTAATTGTGAAATCCTGATATTACCAGGTTTAACAGTGTCAGGTTCTTAACAATACATTATAGTCTCTTATGGATAAGAACATTCCCCTACCAAATAAAAGAATCCAAATGAGACTCAGTGCTCCATAAAAGGCAATGACTGTGTGTAGCACCTACAGGTTACAAATAAAATCAGGAATATAAGATAGTATTTCTTTTCAGTAAATATTTGCTTGTCTTTAAATGTCAAATTATAATTGATTCTTTGCAGAGTAATTGGGTTTGTTGAACAATGTCACACCAGCCTTGTTCTCTGTCTCTAGTTCAGAAGTCCCTTATTCACTCTCAAAGTGACAAAGTCTGCTTCTGGGTATTTGACCAAAGCAAACCAATCATGAGCATTTAATTTCTCTAGGACCCAAACTGCCTTTAAAAACCCCATTTTCATGAGGATGTTGAATGAACGTTAGATAATGTGGATGGTTGTAGGTCAGTACAGACCAGGGTCATCTGTCAGCAAGTAAATTGATTACAGTAATTTTATCTTTTAACTAAGTTTCACTTCATAGCACATGGGTTCTTGTTGAGTAATCTGATTCAATTTGTGTGAAATTGTTTGAAATACAATTCGGTAAAACTTGATCTGGAACACAGATAAAGTTGTGTTTGGGTCCAGGAGACCCAATGGAGTCACTAAGTAGATTAACCTAATTTCCCTTTAATCTTTGGTGTTATGAGCAGGCTAAGGTCCTGTAAACACAGAAGGATCCTCTTAAAAGTGGCCTTTTTTAAACTTTAGAAGGGATGCCCTTGATCACACAGAGTACATTGTGCCAACCCGCTGAGGAGAATGACCACTAGAATGAATATATTAGGTTCTGGTTCTGGTGTAGCACTCCTTATCATTCTTATTGTAAGAATCTCTTTGAACAAAGATAAAGTTTGTTAAAAATAAACCAACGGAAGCTGCAAAGAATTGATCAAATTTACTCCAAACTGAAATTGTTTAGAATTAATGTCTTAACCCTGCTTGCCTTCTGACGAAGAATGGAATCACACCTGGAGCACAGGGAATCCACATTTCAGCAGTGGAACGCCAAGTGCAAATGACAGGTCTTTTCATGACAGCGTTTTTTCTCTTGATAATGAAAATTAGATAGTAATTTAAATCCCTATAAAATAAATCCAATATTTTTTAATTCACAATCCTAAATTTAAATTTCTTTAAGACTCTAGAATTGATTTCCAAGTGTATGTATTGTAGACAGAGTATGTATAATCTGAAGTGTTTATTTTGAGAAATCACATTGTCATTCATCACTTCAGCATCACTGAGCCTGCCTTAAGGGCCTGTAAGTGCGGCAGCTTCTAGGAGAGGGGTGTGCTGCTGAATTTTGAGGCTCTTGTACCTGGGATGGACAGTATCCCTTACATTTCACATCTACAGAGTCCTTATGGACATATGCCGGTTTCAAAATAAAAGTGGAAAAGTCTGTCATGTCAAATTGTTTTCTTTCTCTCTCCACAAGTACACACACACACACACACACACACACACACACACACACACACATACACACATAAACACATATATATGTAT
>CABHPQ010150916.1:6683-23555 GCA_902168405.1 Peromyscus aztecus | reverse complement strand
TGAAGATGCAGCTTACCCATCAGCCTGTATTTATATGATGTTGATTTTAATCCCCCATTCCAGGCTCATCATCATGGATCCTCTGCTGGAAGCCAATGGCACCTTCGCCTTAAACCTTTTGAAAATACTGGGTGAAGACAGCTTGAAAAATGTATTTTTCTCACCCATGAGCATCTCCTCAGTCCTGGCCATGGTCTGCATGGGGGCAAAGGGAGACACTGCAAGCCAGATGATTCAGGTAACCAGCACCAATTCACAGCAGATAAATACCACGGACTGTCAGTTGAGCTGGTCCAAATCTCAAAGTGACTGCTCTTGATGAACAACTGCTGGTGGCATTAGAGTGTCGGTGTGTATGATGGCAAGTATCTGCTACCCCTGCTGGGACACTGGCATGAATACCTTGATCCATTAGTGCTGGTGGGGTGAATGTTGGTTATGTTAATGGGAAGGTTGGAGATCACTTGGTCCAGGAACACCAAAGGTTTGGCAACCCTTACCCCATTATCTGTTTTTTCGCTCCTCATGGGCCTCAGCCTTCCTTGAAGCAAAGTACACTGGGCTGATCTGTGGTGATATTTTGTTTGTGCTCTTACAAATAAACCTTGCCTGAGTCTCAGAGTGTGGAGCTAGCCATTAATTAACCACAGATGATGCCGGGCAGTGCTGGCATACACCTTTGATCCCAGCATTTGGGATCTTATGTTTTTGATCTCAGTACTTGGGAGTCACATACCTTTAATCCCAGCCTTGGGGAGGTGGAGACAGGAAGTGATATGGCTGAGCAGAGAGAGGACTATAAGGCAGGAGGAGACAGGAGCTTGTCCCTTTTCTGACTAAGGAGTTGGCAAGGTAAGAGGTGGCTGTGGCTTGCTCCTTTACTTCTCTGAACTTTCAGCATTGACCCCGATATCTGGCTCCAGGTTTTTATTATTAAGACCAATTAGAATTCGCACTATTCTGATCCTTCCCATGACCCTGAAGTTCCTTCTCACATTAGGTCAGGTGTGGCAGGGAGTCCAGAAACGGAACCAACTATGGCTCCTGCTGGGGACAGTGTTTTAGGTTCAGAGGTATGTGAGTTACAAAGACAACTTGCCCAGAATAACATGGGGAGACAGTCAGGGATGAGTCCATTGCAGAAATGGGGAAGGGGACATGTGTTAGTCAGGTACATCTGTGTAACAGACAGCACTGGCTTGGTGATTTAAATAATACACAGTTTTATTTTTACTGCTCTACAAGCTGAAGTCTAAAACCAAGGGGTTGACATTTTGGTTTTCTGTGTCTTATAGATAGCAGCTACCACTGTGTTCTCATTGTGTGTTTCCTGTTTGCTGTGATCCAGTCTCCTTTCTTATAATGACACTCATTTGACTGGATTAGAGTTCACCCTTATGACCTCATTTCAACTTTACTATTCCCTTACAGGCCTGTTTCCTAATATGGTCACAATTATTTAGACAGATACCAAAGGTCACAGAGACAATGTCTCATGTGTCTTGTCACCACACACAAGTACTTCTGCCCACAGACACCACACCACAGACCCTGTTCTCCAGACCCCAGGAAACACTACTTCACTCTCCTACCTTGCCAGCTGTTAAGTCCAAAGCCAACAGCATGAGTTAGATTTCCAATTGCTGTGTGTCTCATCAAATTTTTTTAGAACAAGCCATCCTGATATGCAGTGGGTAGAAGCAACACTGACAGTGTTTCTCAGAATCTGGGTTCCGATGAGGAGGAGTTCCTCTGCTCATTGTGAAACCAGATCAGCCGAGGTCACCATGGGCTCTTTTAGCAGCGTTCGACGATCCAGTGAATCTGATCTCATGTCTGAGGTGCCAGCTATTGCCTAGGGCTTTGGTTCTCTTCAAAGTCACTTTGTGTGGTAGTGCTGACTCCAGAGGTTTCCATGTTGCCAGCAGCAGGATAGCTTGGTCTTCCTTCTATGAGGTTGGCTGGACACAAACATGGCACTAGGTCTTTGAAGGCCCAGGCCTGAAGCAGTATTACTTCTGAATACTGTTGGTCAGTGTCTTAGAGTTACCACTGCTGTGATGAAACACCATAATAAAGAACAACTTGGGGAGGAAAGGGTTTATTTCAGCTCACAGTTCCGTATAGCAGTTCATCATCAAAAGCAGTAAAAGCAGGAACTCACACAGGGCAGGATCCTGGAGGCAGAAGCTGATACAGAGGCCATGGAGGAGTACTGCTTACTGGCTTGCTCATCATGACTGGCTCAGCCTGCTTTCTTATAGAACCCAGGACCTCCTTCCTGCCCAGGGATGGTACCACCCACAATGGGCTGGGCACAGCCTACAATACCCTTTCACATCAATCACTAAAAAAAATGCCCTACAAGCTTGCCTACAGCCCAATTTTATGGAGGCATTTTTTCTTTTTGTTTTCTAGACAGGGTTTCTCTGTGTTGCCCTGGCAGTCATGGAACTCACTTTATAGACCAGTCTGTTTTCAAACTCATAGAGATCCACCTTCCTCTGCCTCCCAGGTGCTGGGATTAAAGGTGGGTGTGTGCCACCATTGCCTGGTTTAGAGGCAATTTACTGACTGAGGTTCCCTCCTTTCTGATGTCTTTACCTTGTGTCAAGTTGACATAAAACTATCTAGCACAGTCAGGCAGTAGCAGCACCTGCCTATTCAAGGGCAGAGGAGAGACTGCAGAGGTCTAAGGTCAGGAGCTGCCTGCTTTGAGTCAGTGGAGGTTGGGTTGGCAGCCATGGTTTTAGCAAGATAATAGGTAGTGAGCATGAGGAGTTGATGATTTTGGAGGTCCATTTCTGCTCAGTCCAGGGCTGACAGGGTCCCAGAAAGGACCCTAGAGAGGGAGCTTTCAGAGCAACTTTGTCTTTTTAGGTGATTATTTGAGCAACAGCAGGGATCTGTAAGATTCTGAGCAGGAGCTTAGTGTTTACCCATTTCCTAAAGCTGCACTTACTGGAATTCTGTTTTTAATCTGTTTGATTTCAGGCACTCTCTTTGGATAAATGCAGTGGCAGTGGAGGTGGAGATGTCCACCAGGGCTTCCAGGCACTTCTCAGCGAAGTGAATAAGACCGGAACACAGTACTTGCTCAAAACAGCCAACAGGCTCTTCGGTGAAAAGACTTTCGATATTTTAGCAGTAAGTTTTTCCAGTTTTCGCGAAGCACAGTGAGAGAGGAATTATGTGGTACAGCAGGAGTGTGGTACAGCTGGGAGTTCCCACAACTATGTGGGCATCAGTGCAACTGTCGTGTACGTGCATGTGCATTTGTGTTGTTTTGAATTGTACAGAATACAAATTAAGTCAGCAAAGCGTGAGCCCTCCTCACCCTGTTTCCCAATCTCCATGTTACCTAGAATAAGAGGGTCTATAGAGTTGATGCTTGTCTTCCTGCATATACAGAAAGTTATTTGTGAATATTTTCCCTGCACACAGCCATCAGAATACACATATTGTTTCACAATTTGTTTCTTTCATTCTTTGTATTTATGTTGTACTACAGTTTATCATGTCATTATTTATTAGTATCCTACTATTACTTTATTGTTATGATTGATGTTGGGGTTGGAATAATGGCCTCACACATGCCAAGCATATACTCAAACACTGAGCTAAATCCCGGGGCCTGCTCACTATGAGTAGCCATCCTCCAATAGTCCTGAGTATACATGTTTCATGGCATGGCAAACCATTTTCCCATGGAGGGATTTTAACTTAAACCCTGTCTGGGCCATTGCCAACCATATGTTATTGAATATGATTTCGCACATTTTTTTTTTTTTTTTGCTCCCGGGTGTATTTGTAGAAAGAAGAAAGTGAACCTTTGAGATTGTAATATGTTTTGTTAATTGTTCTCCCACTGGACCTACAGGGACTCTCTGAGGTAAAGCCACGGCCGTCTCCTTACACCGAAGCAGAATTGTGAAGTTATATTATAAAAGTAGTTTACAATATTCATGGAAAACAAATGAAATATGTATCTGTGAGCTGCTTGAAAGAAAGACTAGGGAATCATTCCTCATATGCTGTCAACATAATGCGTGTGTCAGCCCATTTGTGCAGCCTCGTTTTCTGTTCTAACGTGGCGGATTGTGGGCAATCGTTAACACTACTGCCATCTCATAGGCTGTGTCAGCAACATAATTTGAACATCTATTTGTGCTGCTGGAGATCAAACCCAGGACCTTGTGCATTGCTGGGCCAGCCTCTCACCACCAAACCGTTCACTAGACTGTGTTGTCCCCAGACCTGACTGCTTTTTTGTGAGTTGCTCACATCTGAAGCTGAGCCACCCAGTGTGGTAACCACCAAATACACGCAGCTATTCACAATCCAAACCGTCAATTAAGATAAAATAAATTTTGTCACCTCACCTGCTGTATTCAGGCAGTCTGAGGCCGTAAGCGACACCATGCTGGAATAGTGCCCATTTCTGCTTCTGTCCTCACAGGAAGCTGTGGGGAAGGCTGGTGCGGCATGACCTCCCATGTCCTGTGTCCCCTGTGACACTGTGCAGCCCTGCTGTAGCTCTTGTGAGGCTGTCACTCTGCGTACCCTAGAGTTGCTGCATCTGAGGATCTTCCCAGTGACCTCAGTCAGTCACAGCTACCGCCTGGAGGATTTGCAGTTCATGGCATTTTAAGACCACCCTCTTACCCTGCTCAAAAACTAAAATTCAAGAGCTGAATACAGAGAAGCTTATTTTTGATTTCTCCTCCTTTTTAATAGTAGGTGCATCTGTACGTCATTGAATTCTTGCTTCTCTGCTTTTGATCATCAAGGAAGGAGGCTGTTGGTGCTAATCCCTCCCGTGGCTGTGTAGTTACGTTGCTGTGTCTCAGTCTTTTAAAGATTCCTGCCGCAAGTTCTACGGAGCAGAGATGGAAGAGCTGGACTTTCAGGGAGATGCAGAGCAGTCCCGACAGCACGTCAACACCTGGGTGGCCAAGAAGACAGAAGGTGAGCACAGAGTCCTTCTGTTCTGTGTGGGGTTTGAACCCAGGGCCTGACCATGCTGAGCAGGTTCTCTATTATTGAGTTACTTCCTAGTCACTGTTAGCCAGTTAGTCTATTTTTGATAGTCTTATTGATCTCTTATTCAGAAGAACATCGACTGTGAAGGGGAATATCTCTTTGCTTTTTAAGGTGATTGTCTCAGTTAGGGTTGCTATTGCTGTGAAGAGACACCATGACCACAGCAACTCTTATGAAGGAAAACGTTTCATTGGGATGGCTCACTTACAGTTCAGAGGTTCAGTCCATTATCATCACGGTGGGAAGCAAGGCAGCATGCAGGCAGACATGGTGCTGGAGCTGAGATTGTTTACATCTTGGTCGAATGACAGCAGGAAGTGAACTGTCTCACTGGGTGTAGCTTGAGCATAGGAGCCTTCAAAGCCTGCCACCACAGTGACACCTTCCTCCTACAAGGCCACACCTACTCCAACAAGGCCACACCTCCCATTTGTGCCTCTTCCTTGGGGGCCATTTTCTTTTAAACCACTACAATGATACTTCCTTTTTACTTTATGGTTTTTGCCATGCTAGGAATCAACTCCAGGGCTTTGTGCATGTCAGCAAACATTGTACCACTGAGCTATAGCCTCCAGCCCTAAAGTGGAATCTCTTAAACTTTTCCCATTTGTGACCCCCTTTCACTTAAGCTATCTTTATGTGACTAAACATCAAGTGTCAAACAAAGCAAACATTTAGATCTTAGACAATTACTTGATATATACATATATATATATATAGTCATTTATTAAGATTAAAGCACTTTGGCATACTAATGAAATTATATTGCTTGCCCAACCCAACATGATCCAAATATATATAATAATTTGATATTTACTTTCTGAAGAACGATGACAGGAAAATATTAAAAGCCTTTGTCCTCTACGATTAAACCATTCTGTTTATATAAGAGCAGAATATGTGCATGGGAAAACAGTGCAGTTCTCAACATTCAAGAGACTTGAATCTGAACCACAGTGTTTCAGGCAGCATGGATTAGTGTTATAGGAATGACAAGATGCATAGTGCAATGTGCATATGTGTGTTCAAAACCATGGCTGCAAAGAACTCATATGATGCAATGCAATCCATTAATGCCAGGAGCACCTCAGGCTGATTAAATGTTTGATTTCAAAGTAATTTTTGGCCGTTGTGCATTCAGATACCTTTTACGGTTGCCCATTATTTTCGCCACTGCCTCATTCAGTTACATGGTGGGACATGACGCCCATTTTAAGAAGTCTTCCTCTACTGCCAGGTGTAGTGGTGTAGCCTTTTATTCCCAGTATTTGGGAGGCAGAGACAGAGACAGAGGGATCTTTGTGAGTCAGAGGTCAATTTGGTCTACAGACTTGTTCTACATATAGTGAGTTCTTGGCTAACCAGGGCAACATGGTGAGAATTGGTCTCAAAGGGGGAAAAAGAAAGAAGTGGCTTTGTTCTAAATTAACTCAACCTTTACAGTTCTGCCTTTGATAAATTAACAGTGTCTGACATGTTTTCTAGCTTTATCCTGCTCTAACCCACCTATCTGTGATGTCTGTCAATATCTTGGGTAGCTTTTCCAGAGCCCATTTCCCTCCCTCCCTCCCTATCTACCTGTCTGCCTGCCTTCCTTCCTTCCTTCCTTTCTTTTAGTCTCTTCATGAATAGAGTGAAGAACAGTTTGCACTCTGCGTTGGGAGCTCCCTGCTCTGATGTGGCTCAGATTCTACAGTTCTGGTGTATCCCTACAGCTGGGTTCACCCTGCTGTCCTTCACCTGCAGTTGTGAGCTCTGCCTTATACTTGTAAGGAACACTGTATAGGTGCTCATCTACTTTTAAATTTAATTTTTAAATCCTGACACAGGAAATTATGCATATGTTTGGGGCTCTGTGTAATTTTCAACACCTATAATCTTCCTCAGATAGGGGGTTAATATTCTTATTGATCCAAATATTATTGTGTATATGTGTGTGCATGTGCAGGTCCATCTGTGTGTTCATGTGTGGGTATGTATGCATATATGTTTTTGTGTGTGTGGAGGCCAGAGGACATTGGCTGTTGTTTCTCAGGCACTATCCATTGGAGCATTTATATAATTACTCTTTATCAATAAAAAATCAGAAGTCAGATATTGGGGTAAAAATCTGAATGATCAGAGAAGCTGTGGAGAAGCCATCAGTGACCTCCTACATCTTCCGTTCCTCCCTCCAAAAGCCCCAAGATCCTCCCTCAGCCCCGACTTACTACTTCCTGTCTCCGATCTATCCTCAGTTTCCTGTTGAGAACAGTTAGAAGGTAAATCATTTCCAACAGATGTTTCCAGTGTTTATTCCATGACATAAAAGCACCTATGGTTACTTTTGTAACCTCTATGGTTAATTTTGATCAGTTAGTGGCTAGCTCCACCCTCTGACTCAAAGAAAACTTTATTGTCAGAATTTGATCAAAATATCACACAATAGTTCATCTCATCATCATTCCATTTTTTTTCCAAGTTAAGGTCTCTCACTGGACTGGAACTCACCAATAAAATATGCTGGACGTTCAATAAGTTCCACAGATCCATCTGAGTCTACCTCCAAAGTGTTGAGATTACAAACATGCTTGATCATATCTACTTGTTTTGATTTGTTTGTTTATGTGGGTCGTGGTAGTTGAACTCAGGTCTTTGGGCTTGCAAAGCACACAATGACTGAACTATCTCCTTAGCCCTAGTTTTTAAATTTGAGTTTATATCGAAACCATTTTTAAAGATTTATTTTTCAATTATGTGTGTGTATATGACTGTTTGTCTATGTTTGAGTATTTTTACCTGTGGGGGTCAGAAGAGGGCATCAGACTTCCTGTACTTGGAGTCACAGGTATTTGGGAGCCCCTTGACATGGAAGAAGGGTCCTTTGCTAGAGCCGTAAGCGCTCTTAACCCCTGAGCTAACTTTCTAGCACTTTCTCTATTTTTTAAAAAATTCTTTAAATTCCTTCTTTAAGTTTAAGATACCTCTTTCTAGCTCACATGTTAAGGATTCACACTGAATGTACTGGCATTGACTCATACATTTTATGTATTCATTGGAATAATGATGCTTTTATTTCATGAACATTTTCTTTTGTTTAATTTTTTTCTTCTCAGAACTTTTGAAAAATATCCCCTTTTCTTTGTAGTGATGGTTGTGTTGCTTTAAGGATACATATTTGACTTATATTTAATGGACAGTGAAATCCCTTAAATGTGTGCTTGACCAATCAAGCAGGTAGTCACTCTGCATGTACCAGCCAACTCTCTTAGCTAAATGGCTTTTTAATTTTTCCATTCAGATAAAATTACAGAGTTGCTGTGTCCAGGTGCAGTGAATTCAGACACTCTGCTGGTGCTTGTGAATGCCATCTACTTCAAAGGAAACTGGGAGAAGCAGTTTAACAAAGAGGACACCCGAGAGATGCCTTTCAAAGTCACCATGGTGAGTGCTGAATGGTCCCCTATTTACACTGGCCTCTAAAACACACAAGAAGGCTATCTCATGCAGTCTGTGCTTCATGTGGCTTTGGGTAGCTTGGCAAAGACTTCCCACTAACCTTTTTCTCCTTTTCTCCTTGTATGGTACCACACAGATACCTGCTTGCTCCCCAATTTCTTGCCTGAACCTTGCTTCTGTGACCTGTTATGCTCTTGCTAGTGTCTGTATACAGGACAAATCTACGGCACTGCTCTCTGTTTACTTTATTTGGATCTTCGGCGTTTCTCAACTTTTGAGATAAAGTTCAAAAATCTACATATGGTATATAAGGCCCTTTGGGCCCCTGGATCTTGCCCATCTTTTCTGATTTCCTGTTTTTCCAGTGCTGCCCTCCACAAAACTCCATCCAGTATACCCTCATTCTCCAAGCTGTTACCACGTTCCTCACTGGTCTCTACAAGACAACACAGCAGTCTTTTGTCACCTTGCTGTAAAAGCAACAGAGGGGGACAATTGTTTTATAGTGGCTAGCTTATGATTAGTCCTCAGTAGACAGTAAATCAGTCAGCTAAATTCAGTTTGTTTGATGGGACAGGTACAGATTTGCTTACAAACAAGAAAACAAAGGCATGTGTATACAGGATAGACTCTGAGTATAGCAACCTCCACCTTGGAGGATATCACTCGCTGATGGATCTCTGCTGTTGTTCTGCTACCCTCAGCATAGGACCTTAGCTTTTTTATATACATAGTTAACATTTTTATTTCATGTGCATGAGTATTTGCCTGCCTGCATGTATGTGCATTTGTCTTAAGCCCATGGTGGTCTGAGAGGACGGCATTGGGGGCTCCAAAATGGATGGTTGTGAGCTAGCATGTGGGTTTGCGAACTGAAACTAGGTCCTCTGCACGAGCAACAAGTGCTCTTAAGTGTTAAGCCATCTCTCCAGTTCCAAGAGGGTCTTCCTCATCATGTTCACACCATGGCTTGGACCTTGGTGCTATATGAACATGGAAAAGGACAGAGGGAGGAAGGAGAGCAAGAAGCATCTCATTTGAGCTCCTGCCCTTTCATCCAGAGGGAAATCTTTCTCATACATTGTATTCTCTCTTCATTTCTTATCTCTGCAGTAGAGAAAGACGTGGCTGTGGCTGAGGGTCAATTGCAAGCCATAGATGTATGTCCCTGGTCTGTTGAATGAGCTATAATAACCATATTTTTTATTTTGAATGGGTGAGTTTATTAAGTACAGCCAGTTAAAGTAAAAGAATAAAAAACAAGTGATAGATGTAGATGAATGAATGGATGCATGGATGGATGGCCACTATCAAATCAGGAATTCAAAACATCTTGTAGTAGTTGATTAGGCAAGCCCCATTAAATAAAGCAATCAGCTGGCGCTCCCAAGACAGAAAGCCCCAGGTGGAGCAGAGTGTCTGCTCTGATGAGGCTCCAGATAAAAGAAAAAGAAACAGAAAGGTAACATCATCCAACCCTGGGCAAACAAACACTCAGCAAACCAACTGAGGATGCCCCATAAGACAGCCAACTAGAGCTCCCCATTGAGAGTCCCAGACAGAACAGAGGCTGTCTGTGAGACTTTAAAGTAAACCTGAAGAACAACAGACGACGATAACACCATCAAACTGGAGCTTCCAACATCCAGTAGAAACCTTCTGGGAAGCTGAGGCAGTCATCGGAACCCCAACTGAGCTTTCTCTCCCTGGCTGAGGTTCCCATGGCAGAATTTCCAGCTTTTCTTTCCCACTGTAGGTACTTTTATGTCATGGAATAAACACTAGCAACATCTGTTGGAAATGGTTTACCTTCTAACTGTTCTCAAAGACAGTATTTATACTCTTAGACTGTTTTGAATTTCCTGTCAGAGTTGGAAGGGGGGGGGGGGGACAGCTGATCCTAGACCAGGAGCCTAGGAGAACGTTTGATATAAACATGTTTGATTTGGAAACATGTGTGGAGAGGAGAGGAAACCTCTCTTCCAGAAAGAGCTTCTCAGTAAACTCAAACAATACAGGAAAATTACCAGTAGAATGTTCTTGCGGTAGCTGGGGGTCCAAAACCACAAGGTTTTTTTGTGTTGATACAGACTTTTATTTAAATTCCATATTACTAAATGGATAGGAATTATAGACACGAATCAGTAAATTATTAAATTACTAAGACTGGGCCTTTTTATATTACATGATTGGATGCTTTGGGTACTGGAGACATATTGGGAGAAATTACCCAAGGCAGAAAGCAACACCTTGTGGATTATGCCCCAAAGTCAGCCCAGGCCCGTTTTCCCAGACAGAGTTTCTTGAGGACACACTCCTGCTTGTTATTGACAGACACCCCAGCAGCAGCACAGCACGGCTGTGACAAAGTGTGTGGGCCACGGGCTCAAGAATCCAAACACCCTGGTCTGCCATGGCTAAAGTGTCCTAGTCATGGGCCAAGGGCAGGCCTGAAGAGACGAGGCCAGGAAGCTGCTTGGCCTGGGGCTAGTTCAGGCAGACGTGACGCGGTGAAGACGGAACAGGACGGCAGAAATGTCTTCCTTTTGCCCCACTTGATGGAGAATGGTGTGCGGTGCAGAGAACTTGGACTGCAAAGGGCCGTCTGCTGTGTGGGTCACAAGACGCTCAATACACTCCGTAGTCACTTCTAAAACCACAAGACCGGTCAGGACCCCGGGAAGATGGTTAGAGAGGACGCGGTTGCTTCCGGCTAGGGCTGTACCGGCAACAGCTACAGTTCTTTTCTAGTAGGGTGTTCATTTCGCCTAGCCCTCAGTATCGCTGTTCCCTAGTTTGCCACTAATGTAATCAGCAGGTGTGGCTTGAGAGCCTGCTGTGCCCCGGGCATTAACTGGCTGAGTGTACGCGCACACATGAAGTTCTTCTTCCTGAGGCAGAGCCGTAAGACATAAATATAGGAAGAGCACTGTGGTTGGTGAAGGGCTCCAGAGACATCCAGTGGAGCTAGTAGGATGCTGTAATGGGCTGTTTACTGGCTTGCTTCCCCTGGCTTGCTCAGCCTGCTTTCTTACAGAACCCAGGATCACCAACCCAGGCATGAAACCACTCACAATGGGCTGGGCCCTCCCCCATTGATCACTAATTAAGAAAATGCCTTACAGCTGGATCTTATGAAGACATTTTCTCAATTGAAACTCCCTCTTCTCTGACGACTCTAGCTCGTGTCAAGTTGACATCACACTAGCTAGTACAGGGTGTGGTTTTATGGATGGAAGATACCATGGATGGAAGCCTTCCTTGGGAAGATGGGATGTGAGCAGACACCAGGACATAAGGATCTGAGGTTCTGTGCTTCGAGGACCAGTTTGTTGGGAAGAAAGATGTGAAACTAGTTTGCCACAGAGCCACACAGTGCCCCATGGCTGGTGGAACAGTGAAGGGGGAGTGGTACAGGTGAGGGGGAGTAGAAGCAGGGCAGGCTCCTGTTGTGATTCTGAGTTGTTCTAAGGTCATCAGTTTTTGCTCCTGCTAGAGCAGTGGTTCTCAACCTTCCCAATGCTGTGACCCTTTAATACAGCTCCTCATGTTGTGGTGACCCCCCAACCATAAATTTTTTTTGTTGCTATTTCATAACTGTAATTTTGCTACTGTTGTGAATCATAATGTAAATATCTGATATGCAGGATATCTGGTTTGCCACCGCTGTGGGGGTAGCAACCCACAGGTTGAGAACTAGAGCATTACCATACTGGGGTATTGAACCATTGCATTGTGCTGCTGGGCTGAGGTCAGTGACAAGGAGGTCATCACTGTACCCCAGGACTGTGCTGATGACAGTGGAGGTTTAAAAAAAAGTCAGATTTTGATTATATTTCAAAGGGACAGATGATATAATATGGTAACGAGGCAGATGCAGAGTATGAGAAAGGAATGATCTCTGCATATCAGATATTTACATTATAATGTCAGATGTTCTTTGTTTCATGAGACAATCAAAGAAAGAAGGTCACTCCAAGATGAACTTTAGGACTTGGCAGCAGATAGGAGCAGCCGCTGATGACTGAACCTCAAACAGCCATTCAAAGGTGTATTTATTGATGGTTACACAAAGTTGTTTGGGGGATGAACAAGTTCCTCATACAAAAGTCCCTGATCTAATCTGTATGTTTTTCTGAAGGAAAACATCACACCCTTTAATCTTTATTGGGTACTATTTGTAGTACCCAATAATCCAAGAGATCCAGGTGTGCCAGAAGTGTCTGGCACACAGCTTTCTGACACTCTATTAACAGATATGGAGATAATCAGCTTAAGAAGAGAACAGGTTCATTGGACTCATTTTTTAGGGGTTCCAGTTTCCGATGAGATGAATCCGTGATTTAGGCCTGTTATGGCGGTTCTTAACTGGTGATGGTGGGGTCAGATGGGGAGCAAAACTGTTCACTTCAAGGCCAGAAAGTAAAAGAAAGGAAAAAGAGGCCAGAGTCCTGAAATCCCTTTCAAGGGCGCATCCCAATGACCTAAACACCCCCTACTAGGCCCTACATCTTCAAGATTCTACCCCCTCCCAAAACTGTACTCTGAAGACCCAGCCTTAAAAAAAATGGGTCTTTGAGGTACAGGTAAGTTCTAAATTATTCTAGAGACTGAGGGGCTGATGGAATGTTCTGGGAAGTTTAATCAAAGTGCTCCTAGAGGCAGAGAGTGGCTGCCTCTGTTGCCCAAAGTATTCATTGTGTCTTGTTTCAACTTAATATTTATCCATCTTTCACAGAATGAGGAGAAACCTGTGCAAATGATGTTTCAGAAGTCTACCGTTAACATGACCTATGTGGAGGAGATATCCACCACGATTCTGTTGCTTCCCTATGCTGGCAATGAGCTGAACATGATCATCATGCTTCCAGATGAGCATGTTGAACTGAGAACGGTAAGGAGCATGGGGCCTTGATGGGCTGTGAGAGAAAAAAAAATGGCACTTGGGTTTCTACTGGGGCAGCTCTCCTAGGCTCCCATGATCATGTTTTTACATTTTATTCATTTGTGAGGCTGGAGTGGAACCCAGGGCCTGGAGCCTGCATGACAAACACTCACCACTGAGCTGTACTCAACCCTCCCAGCTACCTTATTGACTTATAGTCACACTTCCCTGGGCAGTGTAGAGCCTCCCCATCATCTCAAGTGCCCTGTGACTACATTGTCCTAAAGTCTTGAACTCTCTTCTAGGTGGAAAAGGAAATAACTTATGAGAAATTCATAGAGTGGACAAGGCTGGACAAGATGGACGAAGAAGAGGTGGAGGTTTTCCTCCCACGGTTTAAACTGGAGGAGAATTATGACATGAAGGAATTCCTGTGCAAGCTGGGCATGACTGATGCCTTTGAGAACAGGGCAGACTTTTCTGGAATATCTTCCAAGCAAGGCTTGTTTCTGTCCAAGGTCCTTCACAAGTCCTTTGTGGAGGTCAATGAGGAGGGCACCGAGGCTGTGGCTGCCACCGCCGCCAATGTATGTTTTAGGTGTATGTCCTACTTCTGTGCTGATCACCCCTTCCTTTTCTTCATCCAGCACTGCAAGACCAAGGGGCTGGTGTTCTGTGGCCGGTTCTCCTCTCCCTGAGAAAGGGTGCTGCTGGGTCAGCCACGGCCTTTGCCCATTCCCTCTCCCATGATCCATGATTTATCTGTGGATTAATAAATGTTGTGACAAGTCTGTGCTTGGTGCCACGTAACTGCAAATCCAGTACTTAGCTGATGAAGTTGAAAAGATCAGAATTCAAGCAAGGGCAGTCTTAGGTACATAGCAAATCCAAAGCAAGCCTGGGCTACATTAGACTATTAAAAACAAAACAAAACAAAATGAAACAAAAAGAGAAGGAAATACCTGAGTCTGGACGCTTTATAAAAAAGAAATGTTTAGTTGACAGTTCTGGAAGCTGTAGAACATAGTTGGGGCTTCTGTACTGCCCTAGTGAGGCCCCCTGGTGGACGGCAGTGCACAACAGTATGTGAGGTTCAGATTTGTTACTAACAAGCCATTCTGACAGGACTGATCCAGTCCCTTGATACCTACATTAATCCTTTCCTAGACTGTGACCTTCATGACCAAGTGACATGGGAAACCACACTTCAGCCTGTGAACCCTCAGAGGACAAACTAAATCCAAGTCAGCACCGCTCATCCTCTCTGTAGCACTCCTGGTATTTTAACTTTTGGTTATTTATTGATTGATTGATTGGTTTTTGTAGTACTGGAGATTTACCATATGGCCTTACATATACTAGGTATATGCTCTACATTTAACTATATCTACAACCCCCTTTTTAAAATGTTTTTTCCTTTGAGAAAGGGTTTCATTGAGTTGTCTAGGCTGGCCTTAAACTCTTTCTGTAGCTCAGGGGCATCTTGAATTTGAGACTTTTCTACCTCAGCCACATGTGTAGCTAGGATTACAGGTCTTTGCCACCATATCTAATGTTCCTAGTATTTTGTAAAACATTTGGGACAAGGAGATTCTGGGTAGAGCAACTAGTTTACAAGGCAATTCTGCTGCAGGGAGTGCCTTTGAGATCTACAAGCCTGAGGTCTACTTCCCAAGGCCTTCTGATAGTCCCCAACCGTCCCCTGATGTACCTGATTGAGCACTCAGGCCCTGAGGAAGGAGGGCAGCCCCAGACCCCTGCTGCCCAAGCCTGAGGCAGCCTTGAATTGTAACTCTACTCCTATCTGGTGCCTTTCTGACTTCTACCACCCCTGTCTCACATTTGGAGGACTCCTAGCACATAAGCTAATTGGCGTAAGGGCTACTGACTAATTTATGGCATGGAACCTTTCCTCATGCCCTACCCCCACACCACACTCAGCTCTAAAAAAAATCCTATAGCAGCAAGGGATTCCTTTGTTTCAGAGGACTGAACGCTTTCTTCCTTTAGAGCCCCATCACCCTCTCTGAGTATGTGCGTGCGCACGTGTGTGTGTGTGTGTGTGTGTGTGCCTTGAAGTGATGCTAATTACTCCCCCACAAACCTCTCAAATGAAACATTTAGGAGGTGGGGCCTAGTAGAACTTTCATAACTTGGGCATGCACTTGAAGTGATGGTACACCTTACCCTTTTCTTGAGCTCTTTTTCTTCGTCCCCCTCTCCTCCCCTCCTTGAGGCGAACTGAGCACCTTCCTCTGCCTTGTGCTGCACCATGATTCTGTGTCCCAGCTGGTCATAGACTGCGAACTCTAAACCACGAACCAGAATAAGCTTTTGTCTTAAAGGTGACTGCCTCGGGTATTTTGTCACAGCGAGAGGATGCTAACTAACGCACTTATATACAGTAATCCCAGCCTTGACAATCCAAGGATCACATAAAAAGTGTGAGTTCATCCCGGGAATATACAACTGATGCAACATGATGAAATCAATGTCACATTTCTGTTTTACAGAATAAAAGCTCAAATCATTTGATTAATTTAACGGATGTCAAAACAGCTCTCTCACCCTGAAGAACTCTGTGGTTGACAGACACACAACAGGGGCACTTATTTTATTTTAATTAATTAAGTAGGAGCTAATTCTATAGCTGCTTTACCCACCTGTGCTCCTCCAGAGTGACATTCCTTTAAGATTTCCCAGGGTGAGGACCTTCACCTTGACACATTAAAGATGACTCCCAGGAATTGCTTCTGATGCTTCCACCTGAGTGCCTGCATCCGTCTACAGTTCCTGGGTGGTCTCCCTGTTTCTCTGAGCAGGGCAGCGTAGACATTGGGGTTGGTGGTACACGGGTTCAGACCGCATCTTGACTCTTTGGTCATTATACAGGTGTCAATGGCATCACTTCCTGTATTACAGAGCTGCATGCTGATGAACTTGCCATCCACAGGGGACACATTGCTTTAGCTGAAGAAACCAAACAATACAAACCCATCTGGACTAGATCCCAGCAGTACTGCACGAGAAGTAGGGTTGTGCCATCTTTTGAAAGCCTGAGGTGTGATTCTTCTACTGGAAGACTTTCAAAGGAGAGAGATTGCACCTGATTTAGACTTAAGAGCAGTGCACAGGGAGAAAGAGAGGAGAGAGTGGAGAAAGAGGAGAGAGCAGAGAAAGAGAGGTATGCCAGGTTGCATGGTGCTAATGGTAAATACTGGGAGAGGGAAGAGATCAGAGATGGGCATGGAGAAAGCGAAGGAGGTTTGCTGTTCTGTACAAGACTAGCCAGGAGAGCAGCTGGTGACATGAGGACTCAGTTTGTTTTTTCTGTCACAGATGAGTGAGTTACTGGTTCCTTTTCCAGAGACTCACTGGCTTTCCTCTCATATTTTGACCTTTTCAGTTTAAAAAAAAATACCATCTTTAATGTTGGATATTTGGCTGATAGATCACTAGCCTGGCTTGTGCAGGGCACTGAGTTTGAACACTAACCTGGCTTGTGC